>CAJNIZ010043084.1:0-38544 GCA_905231905.1 Symbiodinium pilosum
GCCGCGGCAAATCCGCAAACAAGTTCCGAGCGCATGGATGTCGCGCTGAAACGCGCAGCAAGGAGAGTCCGAAGCTGAAAACTTGAACGCTCGAAATAGCAATTTCGGCCGCACGTCCCTGCTGCCCGCACCTAGCAACAACATAATTTTCAAATAATTTAACATGTGCCGCCCCTAAGGGATGGCCACTTTAACCCACGCCTCCTAGGTGCGGGCAGCATTCACTGCATTTGCACTACTACTGGTATTGTTCGCCTCCTCATTCATATTTAGATTCAAGCAAAAGGTAGTGCCTAGGGGAGGGGCTAGTAGTCGTAGTAGTAGTAGTAGTAGTAGTAGCAGCAGCAGCAGTAATGCAGATGGGACTGTCAGTGTTGCCAATGTGTCAAAGGTATGGGCTCGCAATAGTCACATCTCAAGTAGTACGTAGAGGAGTAGTAGCCGTAGTGGAAATAATAGTAGCAGTAGTAGTGGTAGTCGTGGCCTTGCAGCAGCAGCAGCAGCAGCAGCAGCAGCAGAAGCAGCAACAGCAGCAGCAGCAGCAGCAGCAATACTAGCAGTGGCCGTGGCAGTGGTAGTTGCTAGCCGCAACCGTAGCGGCCGGTGCTTTTGATTGATGCTACTGTTGGGGCTGCTTCCTCTACTGCTGCCAGTACTGCTGATGCTGCTTCCCGCGGCTGCTGCTAATGCTACCACCCAAACGAATTGTTACTTCTGCTACGGCTGTTTCTGCCGCACCTGTAGTACAATGCGAGCGAGTGCCAGTGCCAGTACCTCTACAGGAGGCACTAACACTGGTGGCCAAGACAGGCAGCTCACGCGTCTGCAGCACTCACTCTGACTTGGTGAGGCCAATGAAGTTGGGTGATCCACCCTTGCCCAGAATGGAACTAACGTTCAAAGACCAACTTGCAGCAAGATGGCTTGCGTCATCGCAGGACGGAGATGAGGGACTCTGCATGATCTCGTTGCGTGCTGCCTCGAAACAGGGTGGTGCAGCCTTGCAGGCGCTCATTCTTATTGTGGCTACCTGTGATTAATTTCGAACACATTTCCACAGCAACTCACGGCTAGGGCTAGCAAGATCCCAGCTAACATGCTGTTGCCAGGGCTCTGAATAATCAGCGTCTGTCTACCCTACATGTCCCACTTCGAGAAGCCACCGGGAAAACACGGTAAAGCCCCCGTTTACGAAGGGGAAAAAACCACAGGCGCAGTCGCTCCAGAGGCTCCCTGGACCCTGAAAATACTCTCTGGCCCAAAACCTTTTGTCACAGGCCTTGCATAGCTCTGCCTGAATTTAAACAAGCCAATGCAGTGCCTAAACTTGAGGCTTCGGCTGTAAAACCTGTAAACTTCCCGTCCCGAGCCCTAAACCCGGGCCTCCCAAAGCTCCTCAGGCTCCCTCCTGGGTCGCTTGGTCAGGTGCCCGGAAGGCAGCTCCTCAGGGGCAGGTCGCAGAAGGTTGTAATACATAGGCATCTCAACAGAACACGCTACTCTTATTATTTGAGGGGCTATAGGAGGTTGGTAGGAAAACGAGCGCGAGTGCGAGCAGGGCACGAGCAGTAGGAGTAGTCAGTGGTAGTACAGTGGCAGTAGCCATGGCCGTGGCCGTTAAAGTGGCAACGCAAGAGCAGTACGTGGCAGTAGCAACAGCAGCAGCAGGTAGCACTTGCATCAGCAAAAGAGCAGGAGCAGAACAGGAGCAAAAGTACTTCTCGTGGTGGTCTCGGTGGTGGTAGTCGCAACAGTGGCTATAATCGTGGTAGTCGCTTCTGCTGAGGTGGACAAGGACCAAAAGCAACAGTCATCTTCGTAGTCGCAGCCGCCGTAGGGCGTTGTAACGCAATCACATGTTTGCAAAGTTTTGCAAATGCGTACATCTGACCTAGCCTCCAAAGCTTCGTTTGCTTGTTTGGTCCTGAACATCTGCAGTGGAACTTGTGGCTGGCTCGGCAGGTTCACATACCTCAGCTTATGAGCCAGCTCAGGCACGACATTCACAAGCGCAGGCATACAGTATATATACAGCTTGACTTCTGGGTTTTGGGGGGGTATGACATGCTGTGCAGTCTAGACCGTTGACAAGTAAGCATGCCGGTCCAACAGGCACAAACATTGGACCACCAGTCGTAGAAATGCATGCGGCTCTTGCACAAGTTGGGCAGCTCTTCGGCCAGTGGAAGTGAGATGTAGTGAGTAGGATGGTGACCGAAAACCCAGGACCCTGACAATTGCGGTTTATCACGAGGCCTCGTCGAAGTAGGCTGATCCAAACAAGTCTTCCGCAGTCTCCGCGTCTTCTCCCACGGCAGCTTGTGCCTCTTTTTCAACGCTGAGCGCCGTTTATGATGAAACAAGTTGTCCATTCAAGGTGGCTTTCAGTTTGGGGGATTTCAAAACTAGGGGTAATTTGTTTGGGGGTCCCTGTAGTAAGGATTATAATATATGGGGTCTATTTGGGTGTCCCCCTAATTTTGGAAAACTATCATTCAGTAGGCCTTTCAGAGGGTAATTTGCTTCCTGGGGACAATGTGCATAGAGATCCCACATGGGCCCACCTGTGTCTTTACCCTGCAAAGTCTTACTGGTTCGTAGTTGGGAATAAGGGAATAATCCTATAATCCGTATAGATTCTAATATATTCCCTCGTTCCCTACTAAGAACCCCGAAGAAGTCAGGATTCCTAAGCCCTGAACCCTAAGCAGCCCCATGTGAATTCCGTCGGCCTCAAGGGAATGGGCGAACTCAGCCTCGTCTTCAGAAGGCGCCTCGCCCAAAGACAGGACTTACTGCTTTTCTTTAGGGTTTAGGCTTTTAGGGTTGGTAGGGAATAAGGGAATGCATTAGGCAGGGATTGTAGAGGGTATTAATTACCAACATTATAGGAATCATGGAGAATCAAATGCAAATCCAAAGGATAATGAATTGGAAGCTAACTACTACGCATAGGGAGTATGTAGGGGTTAAATGGGGACACAGTAACCCACAATGGAGAATCAAATGGAAACATGGTAAATGAAATGGAAACTGGGTTATATGGGGTTTGCAAGAAGTGTTGCAGGAAAGCGCCTGCAAGCCAATGTACAAAGAGCTGCGGATCTTGCACGTGAATTCCGACCCCCGCCCAGAGTCACAATCAAAACCGCCATCAGCAGCAATCCCGAATCTACCCCGTTCTACCTCGCACGGCCAATCGCCTCCAGAAAGGCCATTGCCTCATCGGCCTCACCAGATCCTGTCGGACCATGATTGTGCCAGGGAAGGTGTCCAGGGGGAATCATGCAAAACCCAAGGAGAAGCCCAAGACTTTATGTAGGAGCAGGCCTCTTGCAGTGGCTCTTACACCAATTTCGCGATGCAACAGCGCGTTATCGCGCCTCCCTTCTAGCTTGTCAAGAACCTCAACATCGCTGCCACCACCCAACCATCGCCACCGCCACTGCCAATAATATCAATGCATGATGCACCATACCACCGCAGGCGCTACTGCAAGGGCGGCAGGCCGCTAGATTTAGATCACTGGAGCAGGAAACCTTTTTGGACGGTGTCAGACGTGTGTATGCGGTGGCCATACTTGTGCACGCCACGCCGTGCCAGGCCACTTAGCCCTACTAGTCCACTGCCTGACGAAGAGTCTACAGCCAGCTGGCGCATGCCATGGTGACAAGAGCTGCAGCAGGTTCATCTCTACACCAGGGTTGTATAAGGTTATCTAGCGTTACTGGTTTTGTGGGGAGAAAAGGTCACCAAGTTCCCGAATAGCCAACTATAGCAGTCCGTCACGCTGCTGTCCAGCTGTGGCTTTGCAGATCGCTGGCCTGCCTCATGCACGAATTTGTCGACATCGTGTAAGTGCAGGCTCTTGCAAGCAGAGCTGGCGTCGAATTAAACAGCTTCGTCGAATTTGCCACACAAAACTTCCTGTTGCTAGGTGACAAAATGCTCATACTTTCAGTGACTTGGTTGGTGAGGGTGCTCGGTGAATCTAAAGACAACTAGAATCTAGGCAGTGCCGTGCTGCACCCAGACACCCAACCCTCAGCCTTCAAACGCGAAACAAGAGGAGCGCAATGGATCGACTTGCCAGACAATGATAAGAACTCTGATAAGCTCATAGACTCACAGAACGTACTTCAGATCGAGATCTCCTCTTTATGGCCTCATGCGTGCGGCACTCGGCTCGGAACATCATGGAACAAGCTTCAGGCGAACCCTATCATGCAGGAGCACTCACTTGTGCACCATCATAAAGGGATCAGCTGGGATCAGTCCCCACGGAGCTCTTCGACAGCTATTCCCAAGTAGCGCCGGTACCACTGCTTCTGCTGGGCAGTGCCCAGGAGAGCAGCCGATGCCTCCTTGCAGCCAGAATTTTGCTAAGGCATCTAACCACCGGAAGAACAAGGGTTCCCTGAAAAAGTGGGGAAAAGAAGTAACCACCCCCCCTTTTCATTTAGTGGAAGGGCTTGGCAAGAAGCATAACCCCAAGGCAGTATCTTGCAAGTCGCATCGCAATGAGCAAGGATAAAGACAGCACCAGGGTGCCTGAAAGCCATGATTTGACAAAGATATGCATGGCTCTGGATGATGATAAAGAGGTGCCATGAACACAAAGTAGCCTAGCAATGGCCACCAGACCACCCCAACGTGCCAATGGCCATGAATTGGATTCGATGCCCAGAGCCCGAATGCTTCAAAAACCCTTCTAAAGACTGCGACACAAGGAATTGTGTCTCGTCCTCAGCATTACAGTATGCAGAGGCCCTTCTTCTAATGCATCATCTATGCCTAGGCCAACTCTGCAACGCGCCTATCATCATCCTTATATCATTCGATTCCACCTTGAACATTGGCCCTGGGATCGGTCTTCCTCAAGTTGGCGAACCCCCAGCACAATAAGGACCCACAAACGTTGTTCCGTACCTTTGAGAACATTCAACATGGAAGTTCTCCCAAAAGAGTCTCTACATTGCTCTACATAGCCCTCAGCTATCAACATCCCTAGCGAAATAACCAGAAGCCCGTTTTCCTAAGAAATCCCTAACTCAGCTGCGCCGCATTGATGCTGTCGATGCAGCCTCCCGCTGTAGCCCACCGCAAGGCCGGAGGAGCTGCCAGGACCTGTACGATCACATGGCGGAGGCCTAGCAATGTATAGTCCCCCTTAAGTAGATAGAATATGGCTTTGGGTATATTGTACTAAGATCCCCATATACCCCATATTCTATCTACTTAAGGGGGACTATATAGTATAGAGGGTGGAAGTTTGTTTCCCAAAACAAGGGAACCCAATATTGACCCCCAAACACTGTAATCCTTATTACGATTATCGGGACTCCCAAAAGGTACTCCAAACCTCCATGCAGGGGGAAGAAGGAGGTTGAGGTCGCTCCCTTAGGGCTTACATCGATGATCTTTGAGAAGCTCCCCATAAGGCCGTATGCGGGCAATGTTGGTGCATTTACCAGTGGCTTGCTTTAAAATTAAGTTCAGGGGATCCAACGGCAAACCCAAAAGTCCAGATCTATCATGATCTACCATATCTTCTGCAAAGGATTGAAGGAGGACAGTGACGCAAGGAAAGTATAGCAACGATGTGATTCCGGTAGTGCTACTACCAACGGTGAGACTTTGGGGCCAAACAGCCTGGAAACCTCCATCTTTCTGGAATGCAACACACTCACTGCTGGCATGGCCTCCTGCAGTGTGGAGCCGCGAGCCTCTTCGATCGCACCTCACTTCAAAAATACTGGCTCCTGAATTTCCAGCTGTTCACACGCAGCGTTCGCCACGCTGATGCAACAACAACAACAACAACAACAACAACAACAACAACGGCTTAGTTCATGATCCATGCACTAGCGAAATTGTCAAGAATACTAAAGAGCCCAATGCCATAGCAGTTGCACGCAACACATCCAACTGAGCTCACTGCCTGAGTCCAGGAGCTCTTCCAACACGCCTGGAGCGAAGGTCAGCTGGCCTTGCATGCACAAAGCTCCTTTTGCATTCAGTTTCAGGCCGTCAATGGGGGGGAAGTAATCACATGATATCGCAAAATCCAAGTGGCCCCAGATGTAGCCACCTGGTACCTGAAGCACCTCATGCGTCTTCTTTGGCTGCGCCCACCTCAGTGTTGAGCAAAGGCTAGCTCGATCTGCAACCGTAAAAAATCACGTGGGCTGAGGCGATTCTGCGGTCTAGCACGTGGAGAGACAAGTCGCAAAGACAAGTTGAGTTTGCGACATGAGCAGTTGCTGCTGTGCCACCCTCCAAAAAACACGTCGCCTTTGCCCTTTGGAAGCTCTCCAATCTTCGGGCCCGTCAGGAGCACCAGTACCTAGGAAGCCAGAGAGAAACTCAGCACGCAAAAGCAGACAACGCACCCTGATTACACCAGAAGGAAGGTGCTTGAAACCTTGAACTTGAGCATGGCTGCGGAGGGCGAATCTGGCGCGACATCAGCTAGCACCAGGAGCACGGCCTTGTGGAGGTACTGCGCTGGTGGCTGTCCCCTGCTTTTGGGCTTGGCAGGTCTTAGCTCTGGCGGACCCCCGAGGATCCAACTTGAAGCTGATCCGCGCAGGAGGCGGCCGGCCGTGATGGTTTGAGACCGAAGCAAAGGCGAGGAAACCTTCAGCGATGGGTTCAACCTAGGCACCAGGCAACAGAAAAGAACAACACCACAGCTGTTCTGGTCGTGCTTCTGCACACAAGAACTCGCAGGAGATAAAACAAATTTGCTTGCTGAGACCCAAGTAGCTGCTCTGGCTTCAAGTCTGTCATCCACCGCTCGAGGGCGGCTCTGGCAGTCTGATCATCAAAGCGGTCTACGCTGGAAGCCAAATCGAACAACTGTTCGTGTAGGCGCTCCCACTGTCTCATGCCGAGGTCAGGCGTGCTGGCTTGGAACCTTCCTCCGAAGAGTGCCTGTTGATCGGCTGCCGCTAGCAGCCAGCTGTGGCCAGCCTCCAACTCCTCCTGGAGCTGACCACGGCTCCAGCCACAGTACCCTGAGAGCACCAGGAACTCCTCCTGCCTGGCAATGCCTGCTGCCACCATTTCCCTTGCACGGCTGAAAGGTACCCAGCGGATGCCAGGGATGATCTCATCACCTTTGTCCATCCCTTCTCCTTCCTGGTCACATCGGTGAAGACAAAGGAGCGTCGGCTGGTCACGTTCCACGTCTCTTGCCGAATGCATTGGACCGCCGTAGGACACTTGCCATGGATGCTCCTCCACCGCAAGGCCGCCAAAGCTAGCCAACAGCTTCCGCAATTGAAGTTCTGCCTCCTGGAATGCGTTGAGCTTTGACCCTCCAAGGTCGTCCACTGTGCACTGTGAAGGCCGATTCAAGATCACGCCCACGTCGCCGCCCTCGTCTCTCTTGAGGATCAGGATGACCGCGTGCAGGAAGTACTGCTGATCTAGGGTGAAATTGTCCCCGGCACGGGAGATCAACACCGAGCCTTTCTCAATCAGTGTTGTGGAGTGCAACCAGCCGGCATCTTCGGCGTCAGACATGTCCTTGCCGCCAGCTGCCTGCTCCTTCTGCACCAGGCGCGCGCGGAACTCGCGCCAACTGGGTTCATCCAAATCACGAGATCTATCTGAAGGACGCCTTCCCTTCGATTCAGACACAGCTGTGGCGCACGCTATGCCTGCTAGCACAGATGCTGCCACCTGGTCCCAGGACAGGTCAGGATAGGAAGCTCTTGGGATCCTCTGAGCAGCAGACCTTGCGCGTGGCCTTCCTGGGAGTGAGACCCATCCATTGCCCCTTGGGGATGATAGGAGCACATTTGTGCGCACATCTCCTGGGCCGACCGATGGAACTGCGGGCGCACTCCGCAACATGAGGCCATCCCTGGCAAGGGCCATGGCTGGCCACAAGAGGGCCCCGTTTATACAATGTAGTTCTGCGGCTTTTTCTTCATGACTCATCTCTCAAACATGCAGCACTAGATGGCTATCTTTGGCTATCCTTTCCATGCTTTCGCACTTGTGTCAGCATAGAAAGGCCCGAAGCAGCGCGGAGGAAGATATGCTTTGAGCCTGTGAAGACCGGGTGGCGGTCCAGCGGAGATGCTCTAAGTAGAATGACCAACGCTGCCCCCATGCTGGATTGTAGTTATAGATGTTCTTGAACAACAAGCCTCATGAAGTCTCTGTGACAGTAACGCGCATCTGTTTTCCATTCCCCGCATGCAGTCCAGAATACTTTGCGCTGTCCATGCAGTCCTTGGACATAGTGACCTTGAGGCATCCTGCAATCCCTATGTGTTCTTGTCCTGTCGAATGTTGCTTGCGGACAGGAGTCTGCAACTTGCGACTACATTCAAGACGTCACGATTCCCCCAAAGCACCAAGGCATAGCCATATGTGGAGGTTATCCAACAACTTCAGAGGTTGGTTGTCAAGGAAACACTCATACATCGCCAGAAGAGCCCAAATCAACACTCCGCTCACAACATTCAGTCAAAATTTCCCCACTTGCTCAACACTTCCAGAACTACTTTAATGCCACCCCCACACATCCGTTGCGTAAAGCTTGCGCACAGCAATTCTGCCTCGCAGTGGTTCGAATCGCTTCGGCTCAGCCCCATCCAGCCTGGTGCCGTCTGAGCTGCTCATACGAGCTATAGTCTAAACTCCTTGACAGGGGGTTATAGGGGATTGTAGAGGGGAGTACTATAGGGAGTTTAGGCTATTAGCCCAAATGGGGTTGGGCCTTTTTGGCTTTGGAGATTTAGGCATAAGGGCAGGAAAGGATGGAATGTTATCGGGCGTGAAGCGATATAATCTGCCATAAGAGGGGGCTCCATCTGCTAAGACATCAATATCACAGTATGGCACATAGCTTGCAGCCTACATTGAAATGTTGAACCCCCTAAACCCTAAACCACGGATACTGGAACCCAGTCAGCTATCATGTCGTACCGCTACCTCCAAAAGGGGCCCCGATTTTTTGGAGACCTTCGCACGATTGAAGCCATCTCCTTAGTGCAGGGACTCTAGCAGTTCTGGGTAAATCGCAATCGATGTCCGTAGTCACGACGAGCTCCCGGTTACATTTTGAATGAACGATCAACATTTGGAACCAAGCCTCCTCTTTTTTACTGTTTTTGTCCGGGTCAAGGGTCGTGCAGAAGACGATCCCACGACGTGCCACGCAATAAAGGGGCACACAGGTAATCTTCGTTCTCATGATAGGATATCATACAGGAGTGCTGCAGAGTTCCCGCTCGCCTTGGAGCCAGCCCTGGGGAAAACCACTCTCTGAGCAAGAAGTACAGGCGGTCAAAGGGCCTATAACCTGAAAGGAAAAGCCCCGGCCTGAAAGAGTGACCCGAGAATGAGGAGGAGAGGAGGGAGGAGCCGCAGCTCAAAAGGGCCAGGAACCAGGGTCGGGATGTTGGCATGAGTTGAGAAGTTATCACTGGAGAACGGCAGCCGCATATGAGACATGAAGCTCTTCTTGAAGCTGCCAAGCCATGTAATCAAGCTATGCCGCCAGCAAATGGAGAAGTCGGTACCCTGGCAGGCTCTCCCGAAGCACAAACTCCAACCTGAGATGCGAAACCCAAATCCCAAGTCTCTAGTAAACCCAAATTCTGTTGGGCTTCAAAGGCTTAACCAAGCTGCTGCCGCTGCTTGCGCGCTTTGCCTCTGCCTTTGCCACCTGAGGCAGGCAAAGCAGAGGGTTTGCTTACAGTTTCCGTACATTTTGCTTGCCTGGGGTCCAGAGATTTTCTTTCGAAGGGTAAATGCATGGCACACTAAAGGCTGATAAACCGCTTCCGGACTCCGTTTCCAAGCTCATGCCCTCCATTTGTTGCAAAAGATTCACTTTTGAGGCATTCAACTGGTCACAAGTAGAAGGTCAGCTTCAACGCAAGTTTTGTTAGGAGTTGTCAAGTCTTCTGAAGGCACAGCACCACATGCTCTTCTGAATCCCACCTCTTCCTTTGCCTTTGCCGTTGTCCAGGGCCTCAGCAAGCTTTCAGTCAACGCATGGACAGGGCTGAGTCTTCCTTGTGTCTAGTCGGGAGTTGACGAATGCATCCCCATGGCAACCCCGTACTTAACCCCATCTAACAACAATAAATACTAGTTTCCCTTTTCTCTTCCGAGTCTTCATGTCCTACGAAAAGTTAGCCAGTGAACACCACTCACGCCTGAACCAAGTGGGCTGAGCTCCTGCCTGCACATCTCTGGCCCAAGACCGTGACAAGCGCAGCGGGGCAAAGAACCACAGTCTTTTAAATACATTGCACTAAGATAAGATTAGCGTTTAGGATATAGGCAATATAGGATTTAGGTCTAAACGGAACCCAGAACTGAGAAAGTTGCAGAAATCATGGTGGCTCCTGCCTCTTCAGGTGCCGGCGCAGCTTCCTCCTGCAAGACATGACTCCAAGCTTGCCTACCATGACCGGAATACACCTTTTGTGTCGTTTGGAGCCCATGTAGCCCCGCCCCTGGTATCGTACTACAAACAACCTCACAAACCTCATTCCCCAGTGCTTGCCAAGGCATCTTTCAGACTCAAACTGGCCTGGGCGCGCTGGAGGAAGCTAGGTGGCCGGTAAACTTCGCCTTCTGCCATGTCACCTGGGGCATGTCACGACAGCGCTCAAGTCTCCAAATCAGTTTAAAAGGGAGAGAATGAGCACTTGGGATCCGAGAATATCTCCTCTACCCATCAGGGAAGCTAATTGCTGGCCATATGTGCCTCGAAAGATTGTTATCCTGAGTAAAAGGAGGCATGCGTGCCTGCTGGGCGGGCCACTTGCTCTGCCATACTTCTCCTCAGAAGACAAAGGGCAAGGTGGCCTCTAAGCAGCTTCATGCTTCGCATATCAAGTGCTAATGCAATGATATGCTCCACTTCTTCAGCCAAAGCTCTTTACTCTCTCCAGCTCCTTGTTGGTGCGTATGTGCCGCCTTGGAATGGGAAGGCTGTCTTCATCATGCCCCCGCTCTAGGCGGGCTAAATATTACCACCATGATTTGAACAGTGTATTACAGCGTATTGTAGCTTCCATGTTATTTTCCATTATCCCAATAGAATAACCTCAGTATAACCCTAAGATACCCTAAGATTACCCTAAGCATGCACCAGCCCGCGCAGGCAAATTCGATTCGCAGTTGCGATGCTGGAACTGAGGCAAGCGCAGAAACATCTCAAGCTGAACCTTACTTCTGCCGACCAGCCCCGCAAGTGCAACTGTAACACTGTGATGGTCCAGAAACGCGTGCAGGCACTAGCTTCTGCAAGTTCAAGGCTCTGCTGTCATTGCGCCTAGAATGTGTACGTCAGGTCTAAAAGCTAGAACGAACTCCTTTGGAGAAATGTTACCCAACCAGCCAAGAAGCATTCACGAAGGCACCCATGTCGTCCTTGGCCTCCACGGACTTCACACGAGACTCGCCGAACCAAGCCTCCAAGGAATGAGCCCTGCCAGTACTACTTTCACCGAGCAGACAATTGGCTTTCCGTTAACACCACCCTCTCCATGAAACACCACTGAGCCTTCACTACCGCTCACGTAGGCAATGTGGACGGGGAGACAGAAGCGTAACACAGCGAAAGATGTGGCCCTCGTGTTGTCTGCCAGTGGCAAGCTGGATAATTAGGTGGAGAATTCAATGTAGTGATATTGATTTACAGAAGGCGCGGCGAAACCGATGCGATCAGCGCAATACTGCCTACCACAATGACAAGACGCACGATCATGACATGATCAGAAAAACCATGGAACTCACCGCATCTAAAGCTGCTTGAGCTCCAGCGAAGACGCAGCTGAAAGCTCTACCAAACTGTAGAACTAGCCGCAACCTCTTCAGCTTCTTCTGGTGGGAACTAGCTTCTTATCATGGATCGCGTGGTCTCTCACAGGCTTCTTCTTGACCTATCGTTTGCTCATCCAGGTCCTAGCTGCTTAGCTTATCCTGAAGGGCCCTTCCAACAACTTGATGCGGGAATCACGGACCTCCTGCGCACGCTGTAGCAACATGTACTTTGTCTTGGGGTCGAGCTGTTCGAACTCCTGCGTAGCAAGAGGTCAAGAAGCTTAAGATGCACAAGCTTCTCGGCAATGGTCCCTACTTAAGATGCGAGTGTTGGGAATAGAGGGGTCGCGGCAGGTAAGCTACTGTACGCACAAGAACCCTGCCCCTTGCACAAACTGCTGCTCCCCCAAATGTCCAGTGCTTTCCCTTATCCCTCCATACGCCTGACCAACCAGAAGAGGAGCTCAACAATCTTTGCAATTTCAAGCAGCCTGTTTTTTGCTCCTCAGGTCCACCAGCAACCCTTCGTTGCTGTGTACAACCTATGTTGCCAGAAATGTCTACACGGTGTACACACATACATGTATGCATACAAAGACATGTCCATCACACAAACAAATGACCTCTACATCCCTGGAACATCTGGGCTCCTCTAAGGCCACAGGGCCATCCAAAGGCACAGTGACCATCCCTCCACCAGGCAGCGCATAGCCCTGGAACTGTGGTTGTTGGTGTGGTAGCAGTGGTGGCTCTAGCAAGTAGCCGTGGTACTAACACTAGGAGGAGGAAGTGGTGGTCGTGGTGTCAGTGGTAGTGGTGGCTCAAATCCGGTTTACTGTTTTGGAAGGCGCACAAAGATCCTCATGTCAGCACAGACCCCGGAACAAGTGCCTTCCACTCGTCTGGCTGACGCATGCGACCCCTCGCGCGCCGCTCAGGAACTTGCCTGGATATGCTCAAACGGAAGTGGTCGGTTTAGTGGGTGCCAGACATGGGAAGGGATTTTCCTGTCAAGGCGGATTACTAGATTGAGCCCGCAAACAAGAACAGTTGGGAAGGCTTTCGTGCCATTCAAGAGCACCAAAATGGTTTGCACGCTGTCCCTGACCAGGCTGCAGAATGTCTCGAAGCGGCTCATCAGGAAGCTCAGGCACAACAACCTGCATAAAGGCTTAGAATGGTTTGGCCTGTGACTGAGAAACTTCATGGAAAGAATTCAGACCGTGTGCGGTGTGACTGGGTCTCCCCAGAACAATCTTAATGTAGAGAAGTGGGCATTAGCACAGAAGTTTTCCACAACACGTCTTGAAGGCACAGCACGAGGCTCCACTTAGGGCTGAGCAACATCGCTGATGCTACTGGCACTCCTGTCTTCAAAGACTGAGACTACGACTAGGGCAAATGACTAGGGTTGCTACTGTCATGCAGGTTTGATTTTTTTCGTGGTTGCCCTTGCTCTTTCTTTTTTGAATCCTCTGGCCATGATGACCAACACACTGTTACTACCAAATTGAGGACACTGAACTCAGAAGAGGACTTTGGCAACCCCAGCCCTCAAAACAAGGGACCTATGACCATCATCGTACTTTCATGGGTCATGATTATAGAGTTGGCGCTGCCACCACCTTCTTATTCCAAAGACCTCATGGCTGGCCCTAGAATCCTAAGAAAGAACCTCGGACACCCCTCGCCGCTTCGCCATGAATCCACGGAAAGGCAGCGGGACAGTGCCGTTCCGCAAACCTTAGCGTTTGAATGCTGCAGTGAATGTCTACGCACCCAAAAAAGCAAAGGACCTGACAAGCGGTCCTACTGTCCTTTGATGCAGGGGCTATATAGGGTTGCTGTTGGCCTTGGAGGGTAGACTGAAGGTGTGCAGGTAGAGTCAATTCCAAGCACCCGAACATCTGACCCTGACATGCTTGATGACCCCCATATGCCCGATGAGCTGTAAGCCCAAATATCTCCAACCAAAAACCTGAAATCAATTGAACTGCTTCCTCGACCCTGAATCTGAATACCCCAAGGTTGCCGAAGGACAATCCAACTCAGGACTGAAGATGCTTCAATTTTCATGTCCAACTACTTGTGCTCCTGCTTCTCCGGAAAGCCGAAGCCACGAAAGCCACTAAAACACACCATCACGAAGGAGCAACCTCTCCAAGACCTCCTCCCCATCCAGGTGACTTGCCGAAACAAGGAGGATATACCATAGAAGCCCACAATTGGAGAAAACGGAGTGTCAAGCCCTAAAAAGCTAGCTAATCTCCACAACGCCTAGTTACCTTCACACCCAACTCAAACTCATCTTCTGTTGGTGGGATTTTTTTGCAAGGTATGTGAACCCTCATCCCATCAGCCATCAGCTGCGTGGCGGCGACGCTCCCAACGCCGGCTCCCTGCTGCTGGGAGCTCAGGCGGCGGATGCGCAGAGACCACGGAGGCCTTGCAGCTCCGTCACCCTCTGGCTGCATGGCGTAGGTTCAAAATTTGAAAGCAAGTAAAGGTCATAAGCAGGGTCTCGTAGTAGTGCTTCTTACTTACTTGCCAGGCCCTTACCAAAACTAAGCGAACCCTATGGGAATGGAACTTTTGGGACGTGTCTGGACAGATCGCAGGCTGTGCCATGACGCAGCCAACAGGGAAACCCCGTGTGTGGACAGATCGGTTACCCTGCAATTACAATAATTGATTCTGTTTTGCAGGCAACAAACCTGGCAGGAAGCGGAGTCACCGGAGTGAGAGCCAGTCAATTTAACTCCTCATGTAAGAATATCGAATTATTGACATTGGCTTCAACTACCGTGTAAATGCTGCAACCATTATGGATCATTGCCAGACGCGCCAGCCTCTGACTGCGAGCCATCATCTTCCCCGTCAGCCTGGGGCACATGACAAATCATACTCCTGAATGCCACACTCTAGGTAATACTTACCGTGACAGTAATAAAACAAGAAGAACAAGATAATAGGAATAGCAATGACAATAGGAAGAGGACCATAATAGCAATAATGGGCCCAATAATAGCAATCATAGTAATAATAGCAGTAATCATAATAATAAGAATTGTAATAATAAAAACGCCTGCACCACCTCGGGCTCGGAATGCTCGGCAGGCTCTTCTGCACCAGCGCCGTCCGCCTCGCTCTCTGACACGCAGCGACGGATCTTGTATATAGGGGTAAATGCAAGGACATAGAGAGTAATATAGGGGGTTATGGGGGTACATGTAGGGATATTACCCTAAAGATATGGGTAAATATAGGGATAGGTAGAATAGTATATATATAGGGGTGAATATAAGGATATGCAGAATAGTATAGTGTATATAGGGGTAAATATAAGGATATGTAGAATAGTATGGTGTATATAGGGGTAAATATGGGGATATGTAGAATATAGCGTATATAGGGATGTAGGATAATACAGTCTATATACGGGTAAATATAGGGGCTGAAGGGGGTGTATAAGGATATTACCCTAATAAAGCTTACCTTTTGTTAGCTGGGAATGCAGGAATGGAAAAGAGAATGGAAACTACTATAATCGGCATGCAGGTTTAGTGTTGAGAAGGAATGGAAAAGAGAATGGAAAAGAGAATGGGAACGACTATGCTGGGTTATATAATTATATACGGACTATAAGGATCCATTCCTTCATTCCTAGCTAACCAAAGGCCAGCCACAAGCTCACCAAAATGACTGTGTGATTGCTAGGGATACAATTACTGTAATATGGCTACTCTTTCTCGCCAAGTACCCTTCATTGGCAACGCATCATATTTCACGCCAACTACTGTGTAATGCGGCCCGCATCCTTGAGACTGCTGATCTCCCACTAATTAATGCACTGGTGCTACTGCTCCTGCTCCTGCGGCAGCTACCACCACTACTACCACCACTACCACTTCTTGTGCACATACTACTACTATCAGCAGCAGCATACTACTAGTGCGGGCAAGGTCGAGATGTCTCGAAAGCACCCGCACCTCCCTCGCTTCTTCAGCAGCAGCTCCTGCTGATGCACCAGCAGCACCAGCTGCTCGCAGGATGTGCTGCTGCAGCCTCATATGAGGTACACGTTACTGGGAAGACTCCTGTGAAACCCCACACGATACGGAACCACTGAACTGTCAGTTTGGGATCCGAGAGACAACAATGAAACAATTGTTCCTTCAGTTGCAGGCCTGCACCACTATTGATTTGGCTGCTGCCATCTGAAAACCTGATCTTTGTGCTTGCAGACTTTGCCCGGCGAGGTGCTGGTTGCGAAGAAGTCGTTCTACCTCAGCTGCGGAAACCATGTAGATCAACCAAAGCTGCTTGCGCTGCTCTTATATTCCAGAATCAAACGCTGAAGGCTGGCAAGGCAATCGCAATTTCCTGCACAACGGCACTTGAAATCCTACATGATGCCTGCGAGCTTCATGGTCATCGTCATGACCATCATCAAAAACAACAACATCAACCCATCACGTGGACACCAGGCCCCTGCACACTTCAACTTTGACGTCTGTGGCTACTTGCAGGGAACTGAAGGCAACCACGTTGACTAGGAAGACGTGACATCAATTAAGCCGGGGTTGATGCATTTGTAAGAAGGGTGACCATAGCCTCCTATGCAGCAAAGAGTTGTCTTGAGAATGAAACCTTGGCCTTCCTCCTGATAACTGCTCATGCGTTGGTAGCTCAGAATTGTAAGATCAACCGTTTTTTCACCCTGTATCGTCTAAGCCTCAAGCCCCCAAACACTTCCCCTCAGCGCAAATGTATGTGATAGCTACTTTTCATCTGGGTCAGCTCTACCCTTGGCCTAGTGGTGGCCCAACGAACCCTGAGCCCGAAGAATAAGAAAATATGTTCCGAACGTTACACCCTAAGCCCTCAGCTTTCGCATCTAAACATGCACATTGGCTCGTTTGGAAACGATGGCTTGGCTGGTGACCCCATATGCTACAGCTCGTCCTAGAGCCTCAGACGCTTTTCAGTTAAATGCTGGGCGCCTAAACAGCTTTAAGGTATCCAGAATGCTCCAAGATGTGTAGAACCCACAGAAGTCCCTACATTAGGGAGCCTCATGATCCCTTTCTCAATCCCCTTGCCCTCCGAGTCCCCAAATGACGCTGAGCGGCTGCCTTCCGACGCAGTCGCTCCTCCGAGGCACGCCGCTGGGCTCGGAGCCGCAGGGTCTGCCACCTGGGTAGGTACCGTGGGGCTTAGGGTATAGATAAGGACTATAGTATATAGGGTATATGTTGGGGGGATATTATTCGAACCTCTCAAGGGGAATATCGGTACTGTTGGTCGTACTGCACTTGTAGCCGCGGTATGGGCCTCGTGCTGATAGTAAAGCAGTAGGAAGTGATAACTAGTGCTAGTAGCTGCGACTAATGTTCCGACTAGCTATAAGAAAAGTGATACAGGCATTGCTAGTAGTAGTCGCCACGGCAACAGCAGCAGCAGCAGCAGAAAACAAACAATCATAAACTGTAAGCATTGCTGCTGCTGCCGTTGCCGCTACTGCTGCAGCTGGTGGTGGCGGCAGCGGTGGTGGCGGCGGTGCCGGCAGTGTTGGGGGCGGGGGAGGGTTGGGACGTTTCAGTGGTGTTTGTCGTAGTAGTGGTTGGGGCAGTGGCAGGGGCAGGTGTGGTAGTGGTAGTGGTAGTGGTAGTGGTAATACTAGTAATAGTAGCCCCCATAAGTCTGAAAATAGTGTCCCAGCTGACTAAATAGTTTGTTTTGCCTTCACACCTGGCTTGCTAGCTCGCATGGACTACAAGCACTCGTCGACTTCTGACTTACTTGTTGGGGAAATTTACGTGGGGACTAGTATATAGGTCCTATAGCAACTGCCCCGAGGGATCCGCTCCTCCATTCCCTACTAACCACCAGGCCATCGCGGAATGGCAAATGCAGCCATGTGGCTTCAGAGCAGGCGGAGGCCCATCAAAGACGAAGACCTTATTGTCATGGGAGGAGAGTTGGGCGGGGATAGCAGAAAAACCTGCAAAACGCAACGCTGCACTTGTGTAGCAAATGAAGGCTGCATGGCACAGCAAGCTGCTTTGGGCATTCTCTTCTTGAAAGCTTATCTTCAGCGCAGGGTGTCGAACTGTTCGGATCACCAAGAATCGAATACTTGTCCATCCAGCCCTCTTCATCACGAACTTTTGTTGTCAGGTATAACTTCGCGGGAAAAGTTCCCTCTGCGAACAAACTCTGGAGCCCGACATCGTATCTAGGGTCTGTTGAGCTGAAGATCTACACCCCAAGTGTATGAGGTTCCTGGTGGCCACACTGCAGGCCCCGAAGGCGGTGGTGTCAGTTGATGGCAACACTTGCACCTCTACGATACACACCTTCCCGCATCTGTCTCCGCAGACCTGACGAATAGCCCTCCCACGCTTGCTGCCAGAGCAGCTGGTTTGATCTTGAGATACAGCCTGGTCTGGTTGGCAACAGCTGCAAGCAGATGAGTTCTGAAGGAACCCTTTATCCCTGTGCTTTGTAGCCATGATGTCCTTCCCAGGGCCTCTTGCGGATTAAGAAATGAGCCCAGCTGTCCCTAAACTGAGGCAGAGGAGGTTCTTTGCCCAAGCCACAAGAATCCTAGCATAGCCTCTATCAACTGTAGTAAAGATACCAATGCTGGCCGCAGGTGTTTCGGCTGAACCAAATGCCTGAGACAGCAAAACGTACGTTTTTTTTCTGGCAATACTGATTCTAGAAGCACTGGCAACACGTCCACCGCGCTGTCGTCCTGCTAGTCTTTGTCGTCATCGTCCTCATGGTTGCCATTGTCGCGGTGTCGTCGTCACCGGTGTCATGATCTTCGTGGCAGTCGTAAAATGCGTTGCTGAGTAGTATGGCAGCAGCAGCAGCAGCAGCAGCAGCAGCAGCAGCATTGATAATGGTGGTGCTGGTGGTAGAGGCGGTACTAATGCTTCTGGTGACAGTAGCAAGAACAACAGTAGTGGCAGTAGTAGTAATGGTAGAGATCATCATCCTCCTCCTGCTCCTCCTCGGCGTCGGCGTTGTCGTCTCGTCCTCCTGGTGCTGGCGGCGGCGGCGGCAGCAGCAGCAGCAGCAGCAGCAGCTAATAATGCAGCCAGAGTGCAATTTGCAGATCCGCCGGAAGAAGCCGATCAAATGTGCCCCCTTCACCATGTCACCTGTCAGGCTTTGCGGGTTGGCCAGTGATTTAGTGGCCCAAAAGCTCTGTGCTTGTAGAATGACGGTCTCAAGTATCAGCTCCTGGCTCGGCTGTATGTCTCGAAATCTATCCCTGATATGCTTCCTCTGTTTTGTGCTCCCTAAACGACAGTACAATCCCTCAAAACAACCCCTGCTTCACACGTACATGAATGGGATCTGCTTGGCGATTCCATCTTCTATCCTGGCGCACGCAGTCCTACATAAGAAGCGCTTGCAAGCAAGCATTCCCAAACACATCCGACGACCTGGAGCAATAATGAAAAGAAGCTGGTTCAGTTGGAACATCGTTGGCTAATCCTGCTGGTGGTTGGGGAACGGAAAAATGGATCCAATAGTAATCCGCGCATCGTCCCTTTCGAAAGCCCCTACGTTCCAGTCCTTCCTTTTCCAGAAACCTAATTGCACTGGTCCCCGCCTTTTTCATCTCTCATGGCCTTCCTGCCACAGAGGGGAGGAGTCAGGCTTAGAGAAGGGCATGGCAAACTAGAAAATGAGCCTAAAACAATGAAAGAATACCTGAACTCGCGTTGCATCTGTGCAAGCTCTTGCATCTTGGGCTCTTGACGACCACAACCTGCAACCCGCAACCCAGGTGAAGCAAAGTTGCAGAAAGTGGTACATCCAAATGCTTGCCTCAGTCCCACTTGGGCTTCAGGCTTCAGACCGCGCCCTAGTAGCCATCGTGCACCATAGTAATAGTAGTCGTTCTGAGCATGACGGTCCACTTCAAAAGAATGCATGCTCCCATGAAACGGGGAAACTAAAACTAATGCTCAGAGCGAAGTAACACATGTAAAACTTCAAGGAGCACAAGTGCCGTCTGTAGAAGACGGAGCTCCGATAACACAAGCGCTGCGACACTCTTTTGCAAAGGGACGCAGATAAATGCCAAGCTTGGGAGAAATCAGCGTGCTTCGGACTTCCAGTGCTTCAAGGGTCCAATGCAAAGACTACAAACGCTGTAACTTCGAGGCTACCCCTAAATCGTTGCTGCAGGAACCCTTCCCTGATCTATCTCGCTTCAAGACGCATCAACAGCGACGACCTTGTTCTCCAAGGCCTGGCCAAGGAATGTCGGCATCAATAAAGCCCCTATGCCTCGGGATAGGGTTTAGGGTTTAGGGGTTTGGGGTTTAGGGTGTGCGGGGCTGTGAACACATAGCGGGGCTTATGCACTGCCAGAACGTGACAACTTCCTTTTTGGAATGGGTTTGGACTCTGCAGTGTTCCCATCTTGGGGTGCTTACCCGATATGTTGGGAATCTAAACCACATGAGCTATAGTCTAAACTCCAAGTATCCCCCTTAATAACCCCTTTCTACAATACCCCCCTATGTAACTCCCTATACAACCCCCCTTAAGGAGTTCAGATTATAGCTCACATGAGAGCTGACTTAGGGACCAGCGCGAAAGCAACTGAGAAATACGCCATCCTGAAACTTGAAATCGTTCCATGAGGCTTTGTAGGGATAATGGAAAAGAAAATGGAAACTACTATTTAGGGTTTAGGGTTTCCCAAAATTGGGTGTACTGTTAGGATTTCGAGTGTATGGTTTGTGAACTCCCTTAGTGTTTACAGGTCTACTGCATGTAGGGTGGCACCCCATCATCCATGAATTCAGCAAACTATCACCTGTCTCAATGGAGTGAACATGTCATGAAGCTTATGTAGCTTTAGGTTAGCAACTCCGTTAATGCCGCGAAAATTCCTAACTGCAGAACCTGTCTGGGCGCTACAAACCCAGTTTCCATGTCATCTGCCATGTTCTTTTCCATTTGATTTTCCATTGTTGCTGTGTATCCGTATAAAACCACTGTTTTCATCTTCCATGCTCTCTTCCACTGATTGGGGTACCTATGATTCTCTCTCATCCCGAAAGGCACTCTTCTTTTGAGGCCCAGACAGCGAAGTTGACGCGTTGGCCGGCCGGGGATGCCAGGTCCCAAAGGCCTTTGATACAAACATCAACTTTGGGGTGTAGGGTTTTAGGGTTTAGGGGTATATATAAGGATAATATAGGGATAATGGAAAGGACAATGGAAACTACTACAGGGTTTAGGGTCAGAGGAGCTTCAATAGACGGTCTACGACGCACGGCTCAGGGCAGCTTACGTCGCGCCGTTCTGTTGCCCAAGAAATTTCACCTAACGCGGACTACCCAAAATGTTCTGCCACTCGGGAATTTATCTGAGCGGCGGCTACTCAACACCGTAGGATTACTTCTTACCAGACCTGGGGAACCGACGCACCTCTATGATCACTAATAGTTGAGAACTTTACAAGACAAGAACAGAAGAAAAATCCGAACGAATGCTTCATGAAGCAGGGCACCTTTGCAAGCTAGAGCAAGAGCACAGGCTATTGTTGAGTCTAATTTCAGAAGTTAAATATGGGTGTAAGCATGGGCAGCGCGCAACATGTGTGCACTTGACCGCTCTGCCTGCTGCCACTAACGGCATATCGTGGGCACTTCCAGACGTTAGGTTGTTCTACCTCTATTGATCATTTCTATAAAAACCGCTTTTCTTTCGGTCTCTCGAAAATGTGCTGGTCCACCCCCAGATCATTCATCGTCCAGCCCACTAAAACGTTAGCAAGCAGCAGAGTCTCGCAGTGACCTGAATTCTGACAAAATGCATTGAAAGCCTGTAATTTAGAGTGAACCCTTCCTGGCGAAGAGAAATGAGCAATAGTTGAGGCAATAATTACCTAAACACTTCGAAAGACTCTCCACAGCGTTTTCTGAGACAAGTCAAGTAAACAGAACTCTGAACAACTGGTCGCGTCTTGGGTGTCTTCGTACGTACGTTCTTCAAACTACTTAGTTTCGCATACCCGAAGCCCTGTGAAAGTACACAATACGCATGTAGTTAATGTAGTTAACGTGCATTTAAACAGCTTTGACTTGAATCAAGCCTGGCACTACCCAAACCAAAAGATTACGCTGGCCTTGCACGCCCATGGCTCTCGGCAAAGGTCATCTACCAGCAGGAGCGAAGCATGACGAGGAGCATTGACTGTGCAATGCTATAGTAGGGTTTAGGGTATGAATAAAATGACCAGTCATCAAAGCGACACGGGACCATTAACAACAATAAGAACGAAACTAGTCGAGATTTGCCGCATCACAATCCGGTGGTGAGAGGACTCCTGTTGGCAGCAGCTTCCAAGCCTGATGGCTTACCAGTCCACACACCCTAAACCCTAAGCTGCTAAGGTTGAGTTTGGAAGACCATAAGATTCAGCAGTGCTATGGTGGCCAAACGTTTGCAGTGCTGCGGAAATTGAGAATCATAGTCATGTCATTCCTTCTTGGCCTACGTAGCCATTGCTGAAGCAGGAACAGCGGCAGACAAAAGTGCAAGACATGTCCAACTCATGCGGTGCGACTCCATTTAAAGAGCTGGAGGTTTCAAACCCAAACATGGCTTTCATGGGAAAAACACCCGGGCAATTCAGCACAGGATGTGGTGCTAGTCCACATGCCTACCTACAGAATTCCAGAAGCGCTGACGTGCGAACTTGGCTGCCAGGCCTCTCGCATCTTCTGCCTGAGAATGGGATACGGCTCATGGCTTGGTCGGCTTGGCATACTAGCTCACAGCATGGCATTGCACTGCATGATAGCATAACATGACATAGCAATTTCGCAGGGTCTGGTTGGGTTGGGCACTCAAATGAGACAGTTCTTGCTCGCCCCTTGGGCAGCCACGCTGCTAAGGCACAGCACTCGTGCAAATCATCACTCCTGGCTGGCAAGCACAGCACTTCCGCCCTCACCCGCACATGATAAATGCAAACAGGATCAGCAGCCCGTGACAGCTACTGCTAGCAGAGTGCTCACTCGGCCCATCTCCTGCACCAGCCCCCTGGAAAGATGGTAGCGCCTGCAGCAGCGGGCACTGAAGCCGACATGCAGAAACAATGCAGACCTATTACCCTAACAACGGAGAATCAAATGGAAAAGAAGATGGAAACGGCCACGACAACTACTGTGTGCAGGGAATTCCCAGATACCTAGAACCTTTAGAAGCCAGATGATTACCCAGTCATCCCGAGCATTAAGCTCGCCAGGCTCATTGAATGGCAACTCCAGAGACATTATTAATCAGACCTCAACATAGAGAACTGCTAGCAGACCATTAAGTGCCTTCAGCATGCTTGCCCAAGCTGCCATCGCCAGTCAAGTACCTGGCTCAAGATCAGGCACTGACCCCTGAATCCCAACCCTAAACCCAAACCAAGCACTGACCAATTCCCAGACAGCACGAAAGTCATGGCAAGGAGCAGAATGGCGGTCCATTGTCGGCTTGCGTTGGCATCCTCATTGTCCAGGTGATGGCCTGCGGTTTAAGGTTTAAGGTTTAAGGCAAAGTCCAGGTCCAGCCGTATACCGCCGAATGAAGTCATCCCCGTTGTACGGCTGAGGACCCTCCCAAAAAAGAACCCTGACCCTGAAAACTACTGAAGCTGAAGAGCTCTGCAACAGCAACCAAGGCAGTGAAAATCTCAGTGAAGGCAACAGGCATAGCTTCCAAATTCAGAATCAAACTTAAAGTACGCATGTCCATTTCTAAATACTGGGGTCCTCGTTCAGGATTCCGGTGCCAAAAGGGACCCCCAACTTTCAAAATACACATGTCACCCAGGCGACCATCTCATCTGCAGGTCTACCAGCATTTCCTTGCCGAGGGCGTGACTCTGTGAGCCTCCTGGCCTGGTCGAAAATCCAAATATCTGGGGACTTAAACAATTGGACTCAGAAAAGTGGGTGTATAGGGGTTTATATACGGGTATATAGGGATTTCACAGGGATTGTATCGGGATAATGGAAAGAAAATGGAAGCTACAATAGGTTGAGGGTTACTCAAAAGGAGCGTTGGTGAGCCCAACCCCTGTAATGAGGACCATATACCAGTCATTTGAGGGTCAGAAGGTCTTTGTCTTGTGGTTTGGGGTAACCAATCCTCTCATTATCCATGAGGTTTTGGGAGTTTAGGGTTTAGGGTTTATATTCGACCATTGTTGGTATAGAAGGGTTATTGGCGTAATTGCAAGATCACGGCATCATAGCTTGACTGAGCAGCATCATTGGTGGGAGGGTTCCAAAATTCAGCAGAGTCCCAATAGCACGGATTCTAATGCATTGGGGTATAGACGCCCCATTTTCGTGGAAATGCCTGGGACCCAATTTGATGAATGCTTTCCAGGCTGCTTCCTGGTCATCCCAACCTGTTCAAGCTGATTAAACATATCCTCCTTAGCTGTGGACCCTGAGACCCTGATGGCGATCATGATAGGCAGCGTCCTGACGCTGTGACAGATCTTTGCCACGGGGGCTTCAGCCACTTCTCAAGTTGTTGGCTTCCAGTTTCCAGTCGACACGACATTCAGAACAGCAGCAGCGGCAGGGGCATTGCAATGGACATAAGCTTAAGGTAACAGGAAAAGGGCAGTAGCGGCAGCATTCTCATCAGCGCTCTTCTTAGACCGCACGGCTATGGCCGGATCTATGAATGGGAGACCACCCCTTAAGCCCCCCAAGGCCCCTACGGGTAGGATACCAGCTGGAAGGGCTCGCCATGCGTCTCAGGCATGCGAACTGCAAGATGCAGGCCTTGCAAGGACTGGAACCTACCTGGTATTCAATCCCCTCAACCTACAATCGATGGGCTATAGTGGGGACCAGGACCACCTAAGCAGTATGTAGTGGGGTATGTACGCAGCGGGCTTGGGCGTACATATCTGCGATGCAAGAAGAGGTGTGAATCTGCCTTTTGACGCCCATCTTCTAATTATCACATAGGCAGCAGCGGTTGCACTCTCGGAAACCACTTATACTCACTGTACTCTACTCCTGCAATTTTCAACACACTCTACCGTCAAATGATTGTATACCCAAACAATATCAGGCTCCCATGAGGATGGCCAAAGCGAAGCCAACAATGTAAGACGACACGCGCAGCTTCCAAATAGGAGAAACCCTAAACCCTAAACCCTAGCATCCCTAAATCCCTAAACCCCTGCATTTCTTTTTGCTCATGCCGTTGGCAGGGCTCTTCTAATTGGTCGATAGAATACCCAGGCGGCAGGCAACACCATGCACCCCGTGAGTGCATGAAATGAGAAGGGGACAAAACCCTTTTGACTGTTTCTTAAAGGACAGAGCGAGTAGAATAGCAGCATAATAAGAACAGGTCCCCAAGGCAGCACTCTTATCTAAGCCCTAAACTAAAAACCGATTGGAGGCCACTGCCTCAGAAGGGTAAGGCTGCGAAGTTTCGCGTCAGTAGCAGATGGTTTTCGTAGCAGCCGTGATACCAACAGCAAAGGGTCCGCATGGTAACAGCAACTTTTCCTCAACAAAGGCAGTCGCACCAAGTATGATCTTAGCTCGTCTACACTTCACAAGTACAAAATTGGGCAGATACCAAAGCGCCTTGGAACATGAAAGGACTTCTGCGTCGGGACGTGGAAGAGCGCTAGAAAGATTTCCCGCATCTATCTCATGTGAGCCGCCAAGCGCCTGCAGGCATTCCAAGATCCGCCAACTAGGTGAGCTGCCTGTCAACCCGGACACCCGCCCAACCTCGTGACAGCTATAGATTTAGGTTTAGGGTCGACAGCTAAAGATTGGGGCATGTTGGGGCGTGTTCTGAACAAGATGTGAAAACCCTATGACACACCATCACTTCTATGAAACCCCATATACCCCTATCCCCCATATAATCCCTATGTAGAACCATATACAGTAGCTTCCATTTCATTTTCCATGTTCTTTTCCATTTGGTTCTCAAATTGCTCTCAATTCTTGGGGTTATGACACATTTTGGAAGGGTCTCCAAGCCAACCTTGTGAAAGCTCGGACTTCTGGGCATGAGGTCATGCAGGTCCACACCAGACACCCAAATAACCTAGTGGATGAAGGGGCTCTGCTTGGGTAAAGCCTACTACTACGGGGAACCTAGGCGTTTAAAGAAGCACATCTGGGTATGCTGGAGGACCGTGTTGAATTAGGCGACATTATTTGCTCATCTGATGCCAGCCTCTACCACGACGTCATATGGCTCTAGGCTCATCCTTCCACCCTTGCGTTGCACAGCTTGAAATAGAAAGCATGAGACTGACTTCAACAATCTTCAAACCGTGGCCTACTTCAGGCCTGCTAATTCGCCAATTAATCCCCTTCCTCCGGATATAAACCTGCAACAAGATTCAAATTTGGGGTCTCCCGTCTAGCCCACAATACAAATGATACGCTATGCACAGACACCCCAAAAAGGGGCTCCGGGAAACCCTATATCCAGAGAGGGGATTAGCTGCGCTGTTCAGTGCACGAGCAAGGAGCCACCGGATTCCTTGGGACAGATAGCAGAGAGGTCGCCTGACCAACACAACCTGAAGTTAGGGTTGTATTGGGGTTATATTGAGATCATGGAAAATAAGATTGAAACTACTATTTAGGGTTTATGCTATAGTGTTTAGAGTTTGAAGAACATAGCTCAGAGCTTCCAGTAGGAGCTTCAAATCCTTGATGGTCTCTGCAGGGAAGTTCGGAATCAGAGCGCTGAATCTAGCACCTGTGATCTGACTTGAGGACTCGAACTTTGAAGTGTACCCACTTGACTATCCCTGGCCATTTCTATCTTAGTTTCAGAAGCTGAAACTAAGCCAATGTGGGACTATTTTGCTTGCCGACCACCATTTAAGGCGAGGTCGGGTGAGGTCATTATCACTTTAGTTTCCCCAACTATTCCTGAGGCGACCTTCCGCGTCTCCAGATCAACTTCAGACTCCTTTTCTGCACAGAGACCTGTTCAGAAGCTGACTCCTGAACTGGCAAAACTCTTTTTTCGGGGGCCCGCAAGGTACGCACTTGTCACGCGCCGGAGATGTCGACACAGCCGCCCTTACGGTCCCCCGCTAGCAGGCTCGGCTTGTCACAGGAAGCAAGGTACGAACCCTCCGTGACTACACTTACTCTAAACGGCTTGAAGTGCATGTAAAACTGGAAAATAGAGTCGTTGGCCCCCGACTGACGGAGGATTACGGGGTTGACTCCCTGATTCCCTCTGCACTAGGTAAAAAAAGCACAATCTTAGGTGGATCCCCCACTCTGTAATCAGAACTGCAATGGCAATATAAGAGGACACTGACATAAACATAATTAGTCACTATTGCCGCGTGCGGGGGGTGATCCACCCAAGCACAATCCCAAAAAGGAGAGGAGTCACGGGCATGTCTCTGCACAAGTTGCCGGGATCCAGGCATGCCAACATCTGCAGAGTCAGAGCTGCACGAATTTACATCAGCACCTCAAATTAGAGGTTCCCTGCATTGCAGCATTCTCAAAATTGAGGGCTCCTGGCATTCTAAGGTATTACATACAAAGACTTTGCAAAACTCCCCTATGTACACCCTGCTCCATGCGCAATACCCGTGAGACGGTGATGTAGAATATCATTTGGGGAGAGAGAGCAGAAACTGATGCAGGCTCTGACTGCTGCTTGCCTGGGATCATTTCCAGAGAAGAGCGGGATGTGCTCAGTAGGGAATGAGGAACCGGAACAATAAACACAGAAGTAATTATCAGCCATCCTTGGATAAGGCAAAAGACCGTGATGAGAGGGGATTCTTCAGGGATGGACATCATGGTTCAGCAAGATCCATTGTCCCATTCCACACTGAGAATTCACTGGAGATGTACTGGGTGAGCTACGCTACCCTGTTGCGGCACGCAGGTCTTGAAAATTTCCACGCGCAGTGCATTATATAGATTCGGTTTGAGGCTTGAAGTGCGGGCTCTTGAGCAACGAGAAAGGAACCAACTCTCAAAGCCGCCCCACAGTCTGCACTGGCCTTCGCGCGGAACGCTTGAAACAAGGTGGCCAAGGAGCCAGAGTCAAAAACGCAGAGCGTCGCTAGGGACCCTACCACCCCCAGAACGGCTCTAGAACGTGCATGCGTCTGCAAGCGACTCCTTTCAACTCCTTGTACAATGCACGGTGCTGAGGCCAAAGGGCCAGAGAGGCCTATCCTGGTGTGCTCAAAGGTCCCCATCGTTCCCCTTTTAAAGGCGGTCTTCCGCTGACCAGCCGACTTGTTTGCGGCTTCTCAGTCAGAATCTTGAAACTCAGGCAGTCCAAACAAGCCTGGGTGCCTGTTGCAAGTGGCTCCGTGTGGACGGACGCCATTCCAAAGCTGCATACTGCACAGGGGACCCTGGCTTGTTTGGAGATTGCCAGCTAGAACCAAGCATGAGGGCTGCATAGCAGATGAGATATTGCCATCTTGCCTGGCCACCCTCTTGAGTGCCTGGCGCAGTCCTCAGAAAATCGGTGTATGCAGATACTAGAAAAACCAGCCCCATGCGGTTGCTATGACAACAGAAATACCTAGTCAAAAATTCCGAAGGGAGCTCCCCAACGCATTCTGGACAGCGCTCAGGCCAGTTGATCAGGAAATCCTGCGTCAACGGCACACAACTTACATCCCAGTGGAAGCATCCACTGCCCCAGGCGGACGCAGCAGATGCCCTCACTTTCCCATAATGTCCATGGCTTTGGTCTGCGGATCCCAATTCTGAACCTCCCTTGGCTTCACGGACATGAGGCATGTGTGGGATTTTTTCGCAATAATACCTTTAATAGCAAGAATCACAATAGTAGTGCAGAGCTTCGGGCAGCAGCTTGAAGCATTCCCCGGCTGAACGCAGGTAAGGGACACGGTGTACTCATGAAGAAAACGGCCATCGTGCTTGACCGCTGCTCTGACTGGAATGCCCTTGTCGTTGATCAACATGCGAACAATCCTGCGCGCACCATGCCCTATGCCCTATGCATTCCAAGTGTCATTCTGCAAGGGACACGCGACAGGCAATCCTCTGAGCTGCGTGAAAACCCTTCAGGGCAACCCTCGGCACAGCTCTAGCGCACGGGCTCCTTGCTTTCAGAGTTCCAATTGCAACGTCAACCTTCACTTCCATGTAAGCCTGGCAGTGCAGCATGCCGTGTGCGCTCACAGGCCGCAGAATCTAGCTTAGGTGCGCCTCACCCGGAGATATGAACGGATCGCACCACAAGCTCCTGGCGCTTTCACAGCCTCGGATGGCTGACAGCCGCCAATGGAAAAGCAAGGACCTTCTGCACCTGGCCCTGTTGTTTCTTCTGAGGGTCTGCCCAGCCATCATCATCATCATCATCACCATCATCAGCATCAGCATCATAAGGTCAGATAGAACTACGGCTTGGAAAAAACCAACACTTTCCTTCTATGGCAACATCCACAAATGCATCATTAGCATTTTGAAACATAGCCGCCGCCTAGCTCCTGCTCCTCTTTGCCAAGGCACTAGGCAGCTGCCACAGGGGCTTGAAGTCAACTTCTGACGAATGCCTGAAAATGTATGCACTTACTTGTATACAAATACATACAAATAGAAATCGTGTGTATATATATATATATGATAACTGTGTGTGCACTCGGAACAATAACAGCACCCGAATGTTGAGAACAATGGTACTTTGGCGACATCATATGCTCCGCTTCTAGACGTATATAGGCAACATACGGTGAGAAGGTTTTTCCGCATGCGGATTGGAAGAATTGGGAAGATGCATATCTTTAAATTTGTGTGTTTGAGCGTGGCATGTTTGTGAGAGAGCTACATCTAGCACAATGGTTCGAACGTTAATGCTAACGGTGCTCTGTCATTCGTGTTTCTTTGGGGTTACAAATCAAGTTGGTCACACATCATATCCGATCCCACAATGAGGCCTGGATACTCCTTCAAGTGAGTTGCGCGACCAGGATTTCAGAATTACGCCAAACCTCCAACCCAGGCCTCATACGGGTTAGGAATGGTCCCGCGCAAGGATACTGTACCCCCACATATACATTCACCAATATGCCGAAGGTGCAAGGGCCTCCGGCACTCACCAAACCATGATTGAAACCTCCCTGTATCCGTGTACGTTAGAAAGATTATGGTGTCAAGGAACTGCCAGCTACCGACAAAGTCGGAAAGCGGATCGCCCTCCAAAGGACGCAAACTCTGACTTGGAACACACAGGCAATGGCCGCCTCAGTCAAGCAATGGGCCTTAAGGTGCTGACTTCATTTCTTTCACGTGCTTTGGGCAACAAACGTTGCGATTTCATGCGCCGATGGTGGAGGAATGAGCCACAGCGTCAATGTTACGCGCCCGCGGTGACCCAGCTGCTTTGCTCTGCTTGCAAAAATGATGGGAGCTCCATGAGGATTCAAACTAACCTCTTGAACCATCCTATTCAATCCTATTATTTGTACTGGACGTCAGAAGCCACGAATTCCAGCGCGGACCTGAGCATGACAACAAAACCTGGGCATGACAGCAAAACATTGATATTAGGATTATATGGGGATTAAATTGGAATTATATTGGGATAATAGAAAACAAGATGGAAACTACTTTTTAGGGTTGACCACACTACATAAGGACGCGGCACGAACACGCAACACTTGACACAACAGAAGAATAGCTTTGCATGCTACCCGGCTGAGCAAGCATCTCAAGATCCTTCAATAAAGGACTGTATACTCTAAATCCTAGACCCTCAACCAAATTATCTTAGAAACATTTAGGAACCCTGCTATTTTGTCAGGGCGCTTCACTTGCAGCATGCCCAGCTGCTGCTACCAGCAAATACACAATAACAATCTACCTACCATAAAAGTCTGCATGGTGTTCTGGGCGGTGCTTTAAAGGCCCCCAATAAATGGGCTCCTTTATACCACAGTAGGGGAAATTCGTACTTATCCCAAAGTGCCACCTAGGTCTTAATCAAGGGGATAACAGTCATGACCGTGCAGCAAACTACCGCAGCCCGGGCGCCAGAGAATTTTGCGGACTTCTTCTCAAGGTCATAGACATAAGTGTCCGAATGGTTGCGCGTGCTTCGATGAACGGTCATCTGCCGATTCTGCATATCTGCCCAGATACCTCAGCAGAACTCGGCGAAACTCATGGTATTAACGGACAGCACTATCAATATTCTTCTTATTCTTCTTCTTACTACTACTACTACTACTACTACCACCATTATTACTATGAATACTATAATTCGTTCTAATTACTGTCATTACTATTCTCTTCGTCTACACGAAGAACTAAGGCACTGCATAGAAAGACCTCTGCGAAGGAGACGGCGCTACAACTCTCTTCCACACCAGGTTCAAACAGCTCGTCCACCCAAACGGGTGCAAAATACTATCATTCTGAGTTCTCCTGCAAGGGATCCACTCAAAGGCCCCCCCATGGAATTAGATGCCGCATCCTGGCGTGGGTATCTTCCAATAAGCCGATTGCCAGTCTCAACTAGAGCGAAATGATTGCAGGCATACTCTGGCGCTCGGTTAGCTGGGATGACGGAATGGATCCTTGAAGAAGCCCCTATTTATCCAACTAAAGTAGTTTCCATTTCCTTTTCCATTCCTTCATTCCCAGCTAACCAAAGGCCAGTACTTACATGGCGTGCTTCTACTGGCCTGGAGTCCATTTGCGACTAGTAGCTGCCACACTTCCCCGGCCAAGATCAGCCCCTACAAAGTCATAACCTCAAAGAACAATGAGGGTTGGGTACTGCCCCCCCCTAAGTAACAGCTGGAAAATAATTATGATATGGTTATATAAATAGCCCTTAATAGGACCCCTAATGTAGGTTGTTACTGGGGGGGGGGCAGTACCCAAAATGAGGGGCTTCAAACACCATGAGGATAGATCCACTCCCACGTATCCACGCAATGAGTGACTTCCTAGTTAACCCTTTTGCAACAGGCTTCTGAAGGCTCCGCCTGGGAGTGTCATACTGTTCTCCGAACAAGCAAGAAACAAACTGAAATCACAAGTGCCAACTGTTCACCTTCACCTAGTTAACCCTAAACCCTATGCAAACAAGCGGTCCAAGAAGGAATCCCTGCAAACTTCCTTATGGTGCGCATGACCTACTATTTTATCTGATATTTCGTCCTAGCTCATTAAAAAGAATTTTACACGCTACAAGTATAGATTCTACGATATCCCAATGAAGCATTCTACCTGTAGAAAGATGTGGCCCCCTGGCAAAATACACAGTTGCTCATTTCAGAAAATCCCATCTGGTAGAATGAAACGCTTGCCGCTTGGGAGCGAAACAAAGACACCCTAGAAGAATCGCGGTAGGCGGCCTTCCTGACATGCGGTACAGTAGGATGTTTAGGATTCAGAGCTGTCTGGCAGATGAAGACCAGCTGAAAGATATCTTGGAGGAGAAGGATTTGGGCAGTTTGGAGCTTAGAATCTTAAAATTTTGGGTTTCGCGATATGGCTCGGAGATTTTGTAGGGACAAGTGCAGAAGCGGCTGCGAGGGATGGGTGTTGCAGCACATCAAAGTAGTTCTGCGAATCCTTGCTCCACACCTTCCAACACTACCTGGCATGCAAGGCAAGAAAGTGGGTCTACGGACAATTCTCTCGACAGCTATCAGAATCATAGGGCATGTTACATATCCTGCCCCAAACAATGGTCGGATGGTGCGGCGGCCCATCAATGCATGATTAGGGTTGGATGCAGCATTGCATGCACAAGAAAGCACTACGAGAGTGGTGTAATTTTCATCGACGACATCTGGGGCGGATTTTGCAGATTTCCAGTCATGAATGCTGTGAGGCGTGGGAGATCGCACAACTCGTAAATTCAGACACCTGTGATCCTTTTTGAGCACGGAGACACTCCTAGGATTACAGCCTGGCTTTCCAGCCCTCGCTGCTCGGGTAGATTCCAGAAAGTGCATCATGTCCAAGCTGGACAGCATGGAAGCGCGCACGCGCGCCGCGAAGGCGGATACACTGCTAAATGAACGCTACCATCTTGGCCAGTATGGATGCGCGGGACATTGTCTGCAGTGGTAAATAGCGTTAGTATCTTGGCCAAATGAAAGTTATTGTCGTTACCATCGTGGCCCGCAGCCAGCATGGATGCTGGGAAGGCTGTATGCGCTCGAAAATGAACGCAGTTATCTTGGCCAGCATGGATGCTCGCGAAGGCAGATGCACATGTAAATGGACGGTAGGACTTGGGGCCGGACGCAGCAAACCTCGCCAAAGGTCTGAATGCTGCACCGGCCACTGAAAATGAAGCCTCCGACAGCCTGAAAACTGCCTCCTGCTGTCGCAGGCGCAGGGAGGTCGAGGGTCGGCATCGGTGCCGTTTTCTCGCCTTTACGTCCGACCCGAGCCCCAAACAAACATGTAACTCCACCTGGGTCCAAGGGCAGTAGTCTTTATGGTGCTCCCTTTGAGGTTCGATGTTTGTTTGGAGCCCTAATGATTATGTGTAGCCAGCCATTCGTAACCTGACAACTTCCCATAATAGTAGCATCTCCGATTTCTTTGCCATTATATGGTACCCACGAGTAGATAATCAAATGGACTCCTACCCTCCTTGTTCTGTAAGGACTCTCGCACCTGAATCTTCGAAACCCCCAAAGACAGCAGCCAAGTCTCTGATTGCAGGCACTCAGCTTCACATCGAAGCCTCAATGGCAAGGTCCCAAATCCGGGCTTGAATATGAAGAATCCAATGGAAACAACAAGGAAATGAAACGCAAACTGCTGCTTTATGGGGGCAATACAGGGTGTCAAGGAAGTTAAAACTAAGTTATCATGACGAGGAAACATCTTATTTACAGTGCTGAGTCACTCAGTTCGGGAACAGCAGCCCAGTTCAGGGCTTCAGGGATTCAATGCTCGCATGGCCAAAGCAGGAGGGGGGGCTGAAGGCCTAGAGTTTAGGGGTTTTGGGGCTTAGGGTCTCGGGCTTGGGTTTAGGGCTTCAAGGGTTGGGGTTTAGGATGGCTTAGGCGTTATCGGTTTAGAGTTTCAGTCTTAGAGGGCTGAGAGTCTAGGCGGTTTAGGCTTCGGAGGGTTTAGAGGTTTCGGCGGTAAATCCCAGAGAACCACGATTGAAAAACAGCAGTATGATAGAGTAATGATGAGCAAGGAAGTGGCACCCACTATGTTACATGCAAGTTTCTAGTTTCTTGTCGATTCGTATGTGTACGGGTACCTCAGCCGCGGCGTATTCACTACTAGATGCCAGAATCAGACGTCCAACGCATGAGCCCTCCTCATAAACATCGGAACTTCCATTTGAGTAGCATTGTTTGTCGTACGGCGGCGCTTTTTAAACATCCGGACACGTAAACAACCGAACAGGTACATTATACTACTTCCGCAAAGCATGACGTCCGGCCGCCCAAGATTAACACATCTTGAATTGAGTCTAAATTTGAAAAACATCCAAATTTATATAGATCTTTTATACTACCTCCATGGCACGTTGGGGTTGGCCGCCCTCCACTTATCTAAAAAATGTCACCGTAGTCGAACCAAGCAAGATGAGACCCCTTTATGCAAAATAGGATACCCAAAAGAGAATATAACCTTACTCTACATTGGGTACCATAGTATCCCCAAAGAAAACACTACTCATTTCGTGTTTAGGGCTTAGGGTCGCGCATGCCTGTCCCGTACGAATGCTCTCTACATGCCACCAAGCGGCAGTTTGGCAAAGGCTTTAGAGGCTCATGACCGAGGTGGATCACTGTGAGCTCCCGGATTTGTACGAGGCCTCTGTGCACCTGACTGCAAACACTTTGTGGCCATGGGGCCATCAGACAAAGTTTCGCTGCGCGGCCATGATGTCTCAAAGGCTGGAGGGATTGTAGCGATGGCAAGGGCCACGCATACAAGTCGGGGCCACTCTGATTAGAAAGCCGATAGTAGCTGACATCGCTGCACCCCAGCACATTTGACAGAGCCAATCTAGGGCCACTTTTCTGCTCTTTCGAGAGTTTGCGTCGGGATGCTGCACACACTGCCAAGAGGCCTAGCTTACATGATCACCTTTCTAGCTAAGATGTCACTGCTCCACTTCATCTCGCCCATCTTCTTGAACTGTGAAACAAGCACCTTCTCCTCAGGATCATATTGCAAACGTAGCTCGCCGTAGGGGCCCTGCTTGCCCTGCAACTTCGCCCTCAGCACAAGCCCTTCCTGAACCAGAACTCCCGTGATCTTCTCACCATTGGGAAGGGTCTGCTCAAAGCCCAGGTCATTCCCGACAGAGCGGATCATGTAGGTGTAGAGGTTATCAGTATGAGCATCTCCATAGGACCAGGTTCCACGCAGGTCCTCGCCCTCAATGTCCATGGTCTCATCAAGGCCAGCAGGCCTTTGGCTATCCAAGCCAGGCATCATTGGCATGGAGTAGGGGTTCGGCATGCTTGGTGCAAGGACGTCACGCTGTGGGACCATTGGTGCCGACATAGGCTGGGACGCAGCCTGTCTGACAACTTGGAAGACAATGGGCTCACCACGCTCTGATTGCCGCCGCACTGCATCCTGCATCACATAGCGGAAGTCTGCCTCCTTGAAGACTGGCACCTGGTTCACCTGCACGATTCGATCACCTATCCGGAAGCCGAAGTCGTAAGCACGCAGATCGCCGAAGTTGTTGACGACCAGGTCATCTTCGGATAAGTTAAGTCCAAGTCTGCCTCCTTCCAGTGGCTGAGGAACAACGATCTGCACTCTTGAATGCCCATCCACCATGGGCCCTGCCCGCATGTTGGAAACCCCATGTTCCCAGGTACGAGGGTGTGCCTCCGACCTGTCAAGGCGGAGGCGGCCTGCCCCTCCCAAACCTGGGTTGCTGTTAAGGAACCTAAATTGAGTTACCATGATGGGTATATATAGTAAACCAATATAGTAACTTGCATTAAGTTACCATAACGGGTAGATATAGTAAATAATAGGGCTTCTCCAATATAGTAACTTAACTTAAGTTCCTTAAACAGCAACCCAGAAACCCATGGCACGCAGGCGCCCTGCCAAAAGTGCCGTCGCATTCGGCTCTTCCGCGACTCCATCCTTGGATGGACCTCTCTCCACAAAGATCAAGCTGATGCAAATGGAAATAAGCGAGAGGGCGAAGCCTCCGATGGCAACGGCAATGATGAAGTAGGGGGCCTCACCCACCTTCGTCTGCACTCGCGTCTGGGCAAGCTCCACTACCTGCTTGATTTGGTTCAACATCACGGGTTGTGAGGATGAGGAGCTCTCGGACACCAAAGAAGAAAAGGGTATTGCTTCATTTGGCATGTCCCCAGGCTTTGGCATCTGTTTGTAGATGCCACGCTTGGCTGATTGCAGCAGCTGGACCCCTCCATCTGGACATTCTGAATCCTCTTGCCAGACTGGGGACGTAATGGCGCTTGCAAGGAGCACCGGAAAAAGGGTCGTCCTCATAATGTAGATCATGTAGTCCAACGCGCAAGGGTTTCGCGCATGTACCGGTTCGCTACGCGACTGCGGCACTTGAGCCAAAGTCGAGCAAGATCGACTACAGCACGGGGATCCCTTTGCTTGCACAAGATGTGCAGAAAAGGTGGTGTGGCTACAACCACCGACAAGGCACCAGCGTTTCTGTGCCGTGGCATGAGATGATTTGCTCCCCAGCAATCCAGCGCTGACCTTGGAGATGCTTGAGGCACTCAGGGGTAGCATTAAAGGGGTTATATAGGGGTTATATAGGGATAATGGAAAAGAAAATGGAAACTACAGCCCAGCATGAAACTAGAGAACGGCTGTCCCGAAAGCCTTTTGAGCAGCGAGCAACCTGTCCTTCATCCAGACCTGCACTGAAACATCGTTCCATCCATCCCCAGCTACTACTCTTATTCTTACCAGCTTTCATGATAATTTTTTTGCTATCCCTACGATTACTATGAATATTAGTATGGTTACCATTAATTTTACTACTATTACTGTGACGAATGTTGTGATTACTGTTATGATGTTCTTGTTATTGCTATTATGACTAGTACTATCACCATTTCTATTCATGTAGCTATTGTTGTTATATTACCATCGAAACAATTTCTGTGATCAAGGGTAATATCCGTTGTAATGATTCTTATTATCAACAGTATTAAGATATGATTATTCTTCTGGTTACTGTTGTTTAACATGTTCATTACTTTTTCCTGCTACTTTAACTTGTGCTATTATTGCTTTTCTTGTTGATTCCTGTTATGATTTCCCACTAGTGCTGCTATTATTTAACACGCATATTGTATTTGCATTGTGATTATTAATACCATTACTCTACCATCACGATTATCAGTATTATCACCATTATTGTTCTTACGATGTCACGACTATTAAATTATTACTACTATTACCATTATTACTCTCTCTCTCTCCTGCGGACTCAGTTGCCTGTCAGCCGCAATTATTTCTATTTTCAAAAAAATTGATCTTATCACTACTACTACTATTAGTACAGTTCTATTTTTCTATTACTATTATTACTATAATTGCCACTATTGCTATCATCACTAGTATTGTCATTAGTTTCAATATTGCTACTAATTTTGTTGTATTACTACATAATGATGCTAATATTGTTACTGCTATTCTCATTTCTACTATTGAGAGTATTGTTATTAATACTGTTGCTCTTGTTGCTATTATCACTGTTATCACTACCGCTGCTATTATTACGAATCTTACAGTTATCACTATTATGAATGTTATGAGTATTAGTATTTGCTGACCATTATTACTGATATTACTCGTTTTACGATAATAGCTATGAATGTTTTTATTCCTGTTATTTTCCAAGGAGATTTTACAATTGTTTGCGTGGCTGATGATGATAATGATGATGACGATGATAATGATGATGATTGTTGTTGCTCATAATTTCTATTTCTAGGATTGTTCCCCGCATTCACTGCGGGGTTCTAATTTTTACGGTGCTGTCCCCCGTCATGTCATGGGTACTCTTCTGTCGCGCAAACATTTGGGACGCGCCCTTGTTCGCTTCAAAATCGCGTTCTCGCTCGAGACATCCTGGAAAAATCGGCGTTCTATGTTAATTTTCGATCCAAAAAATGGGAGACTTCGCCTTCAAAGTAGTCTTGCTAGATGGGGTCGCATGCGAACTGGTCGCGCACCTGTTTGAGGTAAAATTGCGCTCCCGTACGAAACATCTTCAAGATTTTGCGTTTTTCTTGCTCAATGATTCATCAAAAACTGCGCTCCCGCGCGAGACAATTCGATTTTTTACGTTTGTGATCATCTTCCTATCTTCAACAATCGCGCTCCCGTGCGGGGCATGCTCGAAATTTCGTCGATTTATATTCCTTAAATTTGATCAAAATCATGCTCCCGTGCAGAGCATTCGGAAAATGTGGATCATTTATGAAGGATGATGTGGAGGAGTTCTATATCAACTCTATATCAAATCAGTTTCGGTGTACCTCGTTCGAGGTGGTCTTCTGGGCTCAAGAGGGCGGCATTTGGCAGAGTGCTGGCTGGTTATCTGCGTCTATTGTGAGACAGAAAAATTCTGCTGCAGGGTGTGAGCTTGGCACGCTGTCCGAGATTCAGCCTTAATGTACATGTGAGTAAACCTGACTCAGGTCTACACGAACGACCATGT
>CAJNIZ010043084.1:38553-58828 GCA_905231905.1 Symbiodinium pilosum
CATAAAATGAAAACATGTGTTTTCTTCACGTTCGCGTCGACAGCTCCTCGCATTGTTCAGAACCATCGTTTTGTCTTCCCACCTCCTCTTCGAACATGTCTTCTTATTTCGGCAGGCGACAGTGTCCTAATATAATCTGGCTTAGATTCGGGTTAAACTACACATGTGGGGTTTTCCGGTCCCTTAAGCACTGCTATTACTATTATTATTACTGTTACTATTACTAATATTGCTATTATTACTATTCTTATTCGAGCTACGACTACTATGATTCCATTATGGCTGCCAGTATTACTGATATAATTGTTATCACTCATTACCATTATTACTGCTATTATTCTTTTTGTTATGATGGTTAGTACTTGTTGCTACCAACTTCGGGCAGTTTGGGGACGCTCCGGAAGAAGCCTTTCCAATCCGAGGCGGTCCTCGATTCCGAGCAGAATCTGAGGACGTTCCACGCGCTCCGACCCGCCCAAACCGAAAGGGAGTCATTCCTAGCAGAACTCTGAGGACGCTCCATGCAGCGCACCAACACCCCGTGCTTTAAAACATGTTAAATTCGGTGAGAGACAGACCATGCAGACCCGATGCCTCACGACATCCGTCCAGGAGACCATCGAAACATGCATGCATCCGATTCCTCAAGACGATCTTAGCCTTCCATCAGACCAGCATCACACCATCCCATTAGTCCATAACTCACGCCGTCCAACATTCGATACCTCACGACAACCATTGATCATCACATTCATCCATAACTATCATCACACCATCCTGATATTGCTATAATTCTGACAACACCACACCATCACGCCATCCCATTTGAAGACAACCTCCACTCAAAAACCATGAAAAACCCTTTGCCACGCTTTCGGGAAAAGCTAAGCTAGGCGTGCTGAGCTTCATCGGCCAAAGCCAACACGTCATTCCAGACACCCTGAAAGGACAAACAGCCCTCACTTTGGCTCATGCGCAGCTTGCCGTTGCCTGAACATGCCTCCATCTGATGCCTAGTCGCACTGCTGCGAGATGCCCATGTTTGCCTCAATGGAGCGACGCAGGTCAGCAGCCTGGGCACAGCACAGCAACAACAACAACAACAACCTTAACCTACAGCAGTGCTACAGGAATCTTATAACAGCATTTGATGAATCTCCTGTTACTGCCGCAACTGAAGCCCAGAGACCGACATTCCACTGTGGACTGAAAGCTTCAAGATTTCGCCGGATAATTTTCGCACCTCCAGCTCCCAGGTTCTGTCCACCTCAAGCGGTTTCGTGTTTAGGGTACGGCCCGAAGGTTCCGCAAGTTTTGAGTTGGACATCGTCTGAATGCTGTTCAAGTTGGCAACTTGGGCAAATCTTGAGACTGCTGACAAGCCCTTCAACCTCAAGCTCTACCACCACAAGTTCCACTATCGTCTTCGCCAGCACGATGAAGATGAACAACAATTATTAAAAAGAAACAAGAGCAATAACAAAAGCAACAACCAAAAGCGCGGTAATCCTGCAAGGAGCTGAGGCTCGGGCCACATCTACACCAGGTTGCACAGGCGACCTCATCCAAGCCATTGGCTCTGCATCATTGTCAGGTATGGGCGAAGTTACAAGTTTCTGCCACACATGCCAGCATGTCGGATGGAAAGGTGGCCCGACTCACACAGAAATCGCTTCCCAGGTTCCTACAGCATGACTTGCGCCTGCCGCGCATGCGCGGATAGGTCTGCCGATGGGCCAATGGGCACAAACTCATCACTGAAACATCACATGGCAGGAGGCTGGGCACCGTAAATCTCTTTCGTACCATCATTTGCCTGCTGATTTCACTACGCAAGCTGCGGCGGGTTGCCCAACGCAACAGACATTGTGAGGGGATACCCATACAAAGCCGTAAAGAAGCTACCCTCAAAAACGGAAAATCGCACGTTGCATCCTTGCAGGCAAAGGTCGCGAGAAGTGGCTCATCCGAAGAGTCTGATAGGCTATCTATGTCGGAATCCTCCTGGCTGTGCCCGCGTGCTTTGGGCTTTGAGGTCTTGGGGCCACACGCTTGCGGCTATGAAAGCCTTCAGGTCGTATCTTCTCTTCTAGCGGGCGTAGGGTTTAAGGGTTTAACGGTTTCAGGGTTTAGGGTGTGGGTATCCTTGAGCTCTCCATACTCTGGAAGACTGGTGGCCATTCTATCCAGAAAGGGGCACTAGGACTCCGATTTACTATCATCTGCATAGAAGGGGCCTAAACCCAAGTTCCTACTTAGACCAAAATTCGGTCCTTCAATTTTGACTGTAAGACCAAAGAAAGCAGGATGATCTTTCTGTGGCGTTAAGTGGACACAGCCTTGCCCTCAACCTAAACCTCTTAACCCGAGAACCTTTCAACCGCGAAGCATTGAAACGTAAGTCTTGCATGGGGTCAAGCCTAAGCGTCACGCCTAAGCCCCAATGCAACGGCCCTTCGCATGGGCTTACACGCCCGTTGCAATCCGTTGCCTTGTTGGCATGAATCCTGGACGGCGGGCAGACCCCCCAGACGAGGAGCCGTGGTTGCCTCCTCCCCCTGAATCCCTAAGGCCTTTTCCTTCACCCCTTGATTACTCAACCTTCTACGTTCTCGCACCCAAGGCAGGGGCAGAAAGAGGAAACAAATCCCGGACACCTGGTCCAAGAAGTCGGCCGCCTGCAAAGTTTACCAAAGCTTCTGGATTTGGGATATTCTGAAGGGCCTTTTCAAGGAGATTCTGTTACAGGGAGGTAGAGTTGACGGCTGACAGTCTAGCTTACATGGGCTTCAAAAGCTGAGGGTGAAAACTTTCAGGATTGCAACTTCCAGTACGCCCAAGCGTGCAAGATTCTCATAAACATCATCAGGGGTCATCATAGACCTCCCAATGCGGAATGTGTGGGGCGAATCCGGATAAACGAAACAGGGGCCTGTCTGGTAGCCAGAGAAGTTGCGACCGCTCTAGCCATGACCATGTCCGACGCAGATTACTCGCCTGAGCCCTGACGGCTGCAGATGCGCTGGCTGCCATAGTTGGTCAAAAGCGGATGGTTTCTCAGAATGTGACAATTCGGGGCAGTAGAAGTCGGCAAGGTTGCGTCATGGCTATATGAAGACCTAGATGCCATAGGAGCCGTTTGAAAAGTGCATGTTCATTGCAAGATGATGCTATGAGAGCATCTGGTGCAGTGGGCCGTTGGCTCAGACGGGCATTGGGGTTTAGGGGTTTAGGCTTCTATACCATCCTATGGTAAATTGTAGTATACTGTACTATATTCTAGTGTATTACTGTATAAGGTTTTGGGTTTTGGGCGGTATGTTACCATATGAGCCATTATGGCTTGTATAAGGGTTTAGGTAGCTATGCCTGGCCAGGGGCAACGCCCATTTCTGTCCACTTGTCATGGTGGTGACAATAGTAATCATAGCAGTAATTGTAATCATGGTAAGCATAGCAATGTTGTGATTAAAAATAATTGGAATAGGGGGTTCCTTTCATAATATGGCTAAGGATGGAGCTCGCACTTGGAAGCTGGCAAATCTGAGCACGTTCAAGGCCTCCGAGTGGCATACTCCGGCGAGTAGTTTGCGGAACACCTAGCCGCCTTTGACCCAACGCCCCGCGATCCGTAGCAAACTTCCGCGAAATCTCCTCTACTGAGAAGTCAGGGTGCCGAAAAATAGGCCTGAATTCACTCTCATCATTTTAGGGCCTCCCAAAATGTGTGCGCTTGTTTTTAGAAACTCCCCGACTTGGAGCAGAGCGTTTGTTGATGAGACCCAGGTCGGCACTGGCTGCTTCCTCCTCGTGGGTGACCTCGGCTTTTGAACTTCTGGTGATGCTAGAAGTCCTGCATGGGCCTTAGTCGTATACAAGAATACAAAAATTTCCAAGTATAGGGTCACGCAGGATTTTTAGTTTCCACCGTACCACCCGCTATACCTTTTCGTCGCCAAAAAGGTGAAAGAGCAGAGGACAGAGAACAACCTGGATGAGGAACCTCCACGAATTTGATCTGAAGATGTCTGCAAGAGGCGAGCTCTGCGCAGCAGCAAGGTCTAGCTGAGTCTACCCGACAACTGACATACGCAAACCGTTACGTGCAGCCGGGCATTTCGCAACCAAGATTGGGGATCCACCCCACTTACAGCGAAATGAGGACCCCCGAACAGCTAGTTATGAGGCCAGCCATCGACTCTATGCAGCGCCGCAATCCTGATATCATGCTGGCCTTTGCTGGCCACACCCTGCTGACTTTCTTGAGATCCACCCCCAGGAGTGCATCTTTTCAGGTTTCTAGCTGGTATCTCTCAGCTAGGCCGCACGCCCAGAATCTATGGAGGCTTCCTTCCCGTAAGCCTCAGCTAGCTGCTCGGCAGCATTAGATTTGCCTGGCGCCTAAACCACATGGCCTTGTTTGCCTCGTCTACTGGCTATCATCTACTTCCTTCCTGTGAAGGATCAGGGCGGGAAGCAAAAAAAGTTTCAGTCAGATGGATCAAAAGCGACATCCCAAAAATTATGTGCCGACACATGGGGAGGCTGACAAAAACATATCCCGCAAGAAGACTGCGAATGTTTCAGTTTGGGGCAAACAGGTAGGATTCCTTTTTGGGAGTGGTGAGCTGATGAAGACGAAAACTCCAGGCATACTAGTAGGTGACCCCCCATTCTCTGTTAATAGGCCAAAAATGCAGCCCGTAGTTGTTTGAAACCCCACTCCCTATGCATCCGCACATCACCCTATATATCCGCTGCATCCCAAAAACCACCCCTCAACAGGACCTTCTGAGTTCGAAGCTCCGTAATAAAATAGTAACAATAATAGTAACAATAATAGTAACAATAATAGTAATAATAATAGTAACCATTATTCCAAACGGCACCAGGGCTTGGACTTTCGCGCCCCTGACCCAAGGCTGCCAAAAAATCACACTCCTCCGAGCTGAGGAAGTCCTGGTTCAGGATATAGTCCCCCTTAAGTAGATAGAATATTAGGTTTATATTGGGGTTATATAGGGATAATGGAAAAGAAAATGGAAACTACCATTTAGGGTTTAGGGTTTAGGTTTTAGGGCTAAAAGTCCCCCTTAAGTAGATAGAATATGGCTTTGGGTATAGTATGATGAGATCCCCATATGCCCCATATTCTATCTACTTAAGGGTACTATATAGGGTTGAGGGTTTAGGGTTTAGGGTTGGGGCCATACCTTAGGGACTAGCAAAGGGTTTTCTCAAAACAGGGATATCGCCCGGGTAGTGATTTTACGAAGCATTCGTGTCAGCTGGAATAGTAGCTATGGGGGATCTAGGTCGTGGATCTAGGTCGTAACATGCTTATGACTTGGATGTTTGCCATGGCTAGGATCCCAATTACGGATTTCGCGGAACTCTACGCAGGAGTTTGTCACTGGTCAGGTGCCCCCATAAGGCAATTTTGCCTGCCTCCATACCTTTGGTCCTGCCTCACTAAATTAATTACAACTACCCAAACCCGACTATACACTATATACCCATATTATTTTACTACTATATAACCATAATTGCAACTACCTTAACCCTTAACCCTAAACTCGGCATTTTTGCCCAGACCAGACGTCCTCGATGAGATAGACATTGGGCGCCTTCTGGGACACGGTTCGGATGTCACCCCTGTCACATGCATCAACCAAGGCACTACCAGGTGCTACACAACATCATTGTCCCATTCAGAGAACAACATAACAAGCCACACAATAACTGCAAGAGGAACTTGGCTGCAACAATCATCAAGACATTGATAGGCGTGCGCTGGGAGGCCTTGAGCCAGCGACTTTGTCTGGTGCCAGGGGCACACCATCAAACCCTAAGTTGCCACAGCACTGAGGGTTCCAACACAAATCCTCTTTAGTCATGAGGATGCCCCAGTAGAACTGAGCCACAATCCGTGAATCTCAAAGCTTCTATGAATTCCAGTACTCCGGTGCAAGTGAGAGCCCCGGGGCTGGCGCTAACTAGCATTTTGATGCTCGTTTTGGCTAACCTTTATGCTAGTTGTGCTCAACACGGCGGTCATGAGGATACGCAAGACATCCAGCAATTCGAGTACCGGCTACTCTACATCACCGCTCCAAAAGTTTTGACTTGCTGGGCTATTCTTCATGTAGAAGCCTCCTCTGTGTCTTGCGGAGTCGCGGAGGCCTCTGATGTGTCATTTTCCCTGGCCTTGCTAGCGGAGTCGTACCTACCCCGCTCTAGATTTATAATACTTTAAAGCTTCGGAGGAGGCCCTACAGGACGCCAGTGTATGAGTCTAGGGGCGAGGAGGAGGCTGAGTTTTGAGTACATGCAGGAGTCTTCTTGCAAGTACGTCCGTGAGTCGAACTTTTGTAGCACCGCAGTAGATTCCCACGGTAGTTGCACCTCCTGTGATGAAGAGCCCTCTTCAATACGCTTCGGCGGCCGCATACAGACTTTCAGCTGAACATCTGAAGATGCTCTTTCATGTGCTTCGGCTTCAGGACCCTAACAGAATCCATCTCATTCGCTGATTCCCAGAGACCTCAGAACCGAGGCAGCATTCAGAGGACGCGCTTTTTCATTCTATTCGCCCCACTGTTAAGGGAACCCCCTGAGATTCAAGAAGATGTGGTTACAGGGGAACCACAAGATCCCGGAAACAAGAGGGCCAATTCTGGGCCCTTGTGTGCTGCAATTCTTGTGACATGAACCTGCCTGTTCGCAGTCCCCATCAGAACCAAAAGGAGGGGGCTAGGGTTTAGGGCCAAACCTGAATGACTGGGCCACAGACTCAGATCAAGAGGATGCACAAGTCGCTGGTAAGGTGCATAGCCTGAACTTGCAAGAAGCGTTGGGCACAGGTTCTGCGCTTGCTTCAAGACCTGCAGGTCAAAACGCGGGAACATCTGCGCATGCTGTGTGTCCAGCAAAATGCAGGAGCCAAAACAAAAGTAACGGGCACAGTTGACCTTGGGAGAAGCAGGAGGATGGCTGCTCTCCGTTGAACCTATTGGCAGCAAATATCACAAAGGAGCTGCTGATCCCAGCAAGTGTCAGAAGTCACAGCTAAATCATTGGCCGCCAACAGCAATCACAATATGAAGATCCGCGCAGCACGGTGCTCTCAAGCTAGCCGACCGGACATTCATTGTTATTTCAGGCAACTGCTGGCATGGAAATCGGATGCATGTTGCCATGTCTTGCTCATCATGACACAAACGCGAGGAGCAGCATGAGGAGGAGAAGGAGGACGACGACGACGATTTAGCTCAGTGGAAAGGCACATGAGGTGGCTGTCAAGCAACGAAACCAGCGCTGCGCGATCCATTTCTCGCCTTGGCTCGGGCAAGTGAGAGCTAACGTTGCCCCATGAAGGCAAATACTTTAATCTTTGACAAAGCACGAAAAATGCCCTTAATCCTGAGCTGCTGGTGAGCATGTAACACTCATTCATGGTTTGACAGCCCCGTGAGTAACAAGCACCGCCCTCAAGATTTGCACCTGTGGCCGGCAGACATGTGCGCATGATCCGCTCTTCCTTCACTGTCGCTGTACACTTCGTGCCGAATGAACCCTTAATTCCAAGACTCACATGTTTGGCTTCTCGGTGCAACATCTGCAGCATGAATGTCCGTCATTTGTATTAAGGTGTCTGCTCCATCTGGGGGTTGCTGTTTTCGAATGCCAGTGCTATCCAAACAAATTCCCTGCCTTCCCCAACCCCCCAAGGTGCCTCGCTTCACAGGACACGCAGCATGCTCGGCCATGCGATCTTTTCGCCCTGCCTCATGCACTCAACAATGGCGCCTTCTCGCCACTTTTTTTTTTGTGCAAAGTTTGCTTTTGCAGTGCGGATACAGTGCATCTGTCCACTAGCCACATGTGACTGGCACGTGAAACGACATGAAAGGACACCTCGAAATTGGATCTTCCCACCCTGTCTGAGGTTGAAGCCGGGTCATGGTTGAAGAACCTGAGCACATCATCTCCTGACTGATGCTGGCAAGCTTAGAGCTAGCTTAGAGGAGCTCCATTGAACCAGGCATCTGCTTGCACACCCTGACATCTCTGTGAGCAGAGGCAGGTGCAGCACTGCCCGGCCCTTCTTGGGCGAGATGCGGAAGAGGTCCTCCCGTGCCTCGGCTGGCTGAGGAGGTGGTCCCGGTGTTGACCATGGCGGACATATTGCAGTCAGTGGCAATGGGGAATTTGGAGGTGCTGGTAATCAGGGTGAAGCAGCAGCGCTGCTGTTATCCATGTGCTCAAGCCTATGTTACAGCGCAAGGGATGCAGCTGCATACGATTCCTTATGTCAAATACTATACCCCAAAAGGAGGATATAATCGTACGTTACATTGGGTACCATACTATCCCCGGTTGGGCGAGTCCAAAGTTTGGAGGCTCCAAGATGAAGTAAGTTCCCGACACAGCAGTTACTGGCTCCAAACCTCAGTGTCCGGGCGGTATAGATTCGGTGCGCTCCCTCAGCCTTCCGAATCTTTGTAGAGAATTTGTAGTTGACGTGCCCCTGCAGAAACTGATTCACGAGCTTGATTGTGCAGACTTGGCAGGCTAGAGGCACATTGCTGCCGTCTGCTGCCACCCTCCATTGCATGGTGCACTCCTCTCGGTTTCCTCAGTCGATGGCACGCACTAATCTCTGCATTGCTTGCGAACACAGCGTGGTTACGCAACGGCAAATTGAAGTGTTTGCTCAGATTGCTCTGATGCCGGCGGGGCACTATATAGTAGTCTCCATTTTCTTTTCCATTATCACTATGGTTCAAGCCGTTCATGCCTGGGAGGCATACCCTGGATCTGCTTGCAACAAAGCATCGCAAAGGGAACAAGGTCTCGCCTCCCTCATCTACATCACTGAGATACCTCCAAGGCAGTACAGTGTCTCTGACACATTCAAGTACCTGGATGGTTGTCAAAATTATGATCCCTTTTTGGGTACCCTAAATATTAGGTGCCGTGTTATAATAGGGATCCAAAAAGGGACCATAATTTTGACAACCACTCACCTAATACCCAAGGACAACGGCCCCTGGGGGCGGGGGGCGGCACACGATCAAGGTTGCCGGACCTAAGCAGCATGTGAGACCAGGGGGAGGGGGAGGAACCCAAAACTGCAATAATGGAGAAGAGAATGGAAACCATAGTATATCGGGGTTATATGGGGATAATGGAATGGAAATTACTATATGTAGTGCCCCACGGGCATCTGAACAGTCGCGTATTTTGAAAATGTGCCTTGAATCGGGATTGCTCAGATGCTGTAATTAGTCCGCCCACAATGGACTTCCATTGCAATGGTTCTGGATCTTAACCAGGGAAGACCATAATACCAACACAAGCAACGATACAGCACTAGTAACGCTAAGGTAGCCATACGACCATGACAGGCAAGGATCACAGATGGCATGGTACGCAAGAAAGACCTTGCAGATTAAAGGATGGTTGCTTCTGACTCCCGAAATTTGCCGCCCCCTTCTAAGGCCCACATGAGCCCATAGTCCCAAACGCGTCCAAACTCTGCATTGATGCATGGAATGCTCGGGCTTGGGCGAGCCACATCATTCCTGAAGCAGATGCTGTCAGCAAGCCGTGCTTCTTCCTGAAACAGCTACAACCTGCATGTACCCGCACCTCAAGAAAACGAAGTCTCAGCAGTTGCCGCCATGAACCGTTGTTCATGGCTCTCTGCCGTGCGATCCAAGTCGCTTTGGATCTGAGTCCTGGTGCGTCTCGTACTTCTCACCGATGCCTGAGCAAAATGTGCTGAACGGTCACGCTAAAGATCCAACAGCATCAGGAAGTGGTTAGAATGTCACACTCGCTATAATACGTAGAGCAGAGAGACCTATCAGATGTGAACATTAGTCTGCCTCAGCTTTTCTAGTCTTGGCCTCTCAGCCGCAGGGGAGTTATAAACCAATTGGGTCACGGAGCTTCATCACAGCAGCTCCTTACGCACTCCCCGCTCCTCCGACAGCTGACAAGCAAGAAGCCCCATGAACCTGCCGTGCTGCACAAATGCTACGAAAATCCCTGCAGGGCCCGGGCCATAGTGACCTGCGACAGGGGGTTGCGGGCTTAGGGTTTAGGGTTCAGGGTATATAGGGTTTAGCCTTCATCCTTCTTCCGTCCGGGCTCTCACACATTCTGGCAGAACCGGGAAATCATAAACCCCAAGTGTAATGTAGAAATTCTGGACCAAGTTTTTGACGTGCCTTGATATGATTCATTATTTTGGCCAGCGTGAAGCAGACCACTGTACATCCTGGTTATCCAAAGAAACCGGACAAAATCTACATGAGCAGAACCACGTGGCTCTTTCAAGGGCTGCCCCTGAACTGGCTGTCCATCAGCAGTGAGAAGTACCAACTGGTCGCAGTCAACCCCAAGATGAAGACTCGACGGAGGCCGGTATGCCGGTATCCCTCAGATACCCGTTTTGCCAAGATGTGCAACAGCCCGCCAACAGTTGAAGAGGATGCTCCACGCACCTATTTGAAGCGCTTCTGCGTCGTCGTCAGGAATGCGAGCAGCCCGGTGCATCCTTTTGAGCAGATGGAAGACTTCCTGAGCAACTGCTGCCGTATGCAAAACATACATAGGCATATATGCACATATGTCTAGACTTACACACACACACGACTATCTATGTTGTATATAAGATGTAATGACACCTATACTGTATTCGACTGTGGTACGCACACTACCTACTATACGACGATAAAACTCCTAAATGTATCTATATATCTATATATACACACACGCATGTACCCGGTTTCTTACACAATGCACCACTGTTGGTGGAGCTGATGTGCTTGAATAAGGCCCGGGCTGGGATATTTTGCTCCTGAGAGTAGTTCAGCCAAATCTGCCGGTTGTTCCTGACGCTGACCTTGCGCTGATGGTAAGTTGTGGGATCCCATTCTACAATCCCACTCTCCCTCCCCTCAAACAGGCCTCCTAAACTGGCCTCAGAACACAACTAACAATCACATTTTTGGGTTGTTCCTTGTTCCTGGGATTATGGTAACCAAAAATTGAAGATTATTTTGGAGGCCCCTATAGCGTCAAATAAAGCCGACTTATTTGCATTTACGCCCCCTCTCGGGGAGCTTTAAAAATTGTGGTTGTTGTGGGGGGGGTCTCGTGGCTGCACGTGCTTCACTATAGCACTCAGAAACATCTCAAGCATAGACCACAGAAGGTGAGAAAAAAAGCAAAGAGTGGCCACCACGTATGTAGAAGTCAAGTGCCATCGGATGCTCGCTAGAAACTCGCAGACCTTCGCACGAAAGAAGCAACCTTGACAAAAGAGCCAACCAAAAACAAAAAGTTGGCCCATGTTGGCCTGTCCAAAGAATTCCATTCAAACGGCTGCCTGCTCGTCATACTGGTTGTCAGCCTTTTGGACGACTTTGGCTGGCTCCAGCCTCCCAGCCACCTGTTACTTTTTGGTGCTAAGAAGATATTGGTTGAACCCTGTGCCCCAATACCCCAGCCCCTAAGTCAGGAGCCCCATTGGAGTCATTAAATTTGGGGAGCGGGGAGGGGGGGCATTCGGGTGACCAACATCCCTTTGTTGTTCTTTTTGGGAATTCCAGGAAAAAGGTTACACATGACTTCACCACCGTATTTGGCGTTCGCATGATGAGAACACATTCACCACAGACACGATAACAACAATAATGCGTAGTGGTAGCTGCCCGTTCTGGTGATAGTGATGTTCCAAATTCAACTTATCAATGAAACCCACATGTTGAACTTTCGATCTTAGATCTGGTATAGCAGATCGACACCACGCATACCAATGAAATGATCCTCGACAAGCATCAACACGCCATGCATCTCTACACTTCAGCGCTTTAAGGGGTACGTGAGGTCAGGCAAATCAAGTGTGGGGCCAATCATCAAGCTTGGATCAAGGCTCGGAAAAATGCTGCAAACCCTGGGGAATTAGACGCTGATCATGCTGAACCCTGATATTGCAAAACAGCAAAAAGTTAGTGTCCACATGTCTTGTTCCTGTCTTGCCTGCTGCTTCAGGAATTCGCATTCTTGCTCGCTGAGGAAGCTGTCATGTACCTGTATCGGTTGGCCGCCACCAGTGAGCAAGAATACGCAGATTCGACCAAAGGCGCACGTAGACTCGAGGAGACTGCAGTGCAGCCTCGCAGCGCTTACTCAGTGCCCGCCTTGCCTGCGTGAGATTGCTAAGTTTGCCAAGGCCACTGCCTGCCATTCACCTCTCTGCGGAGATGCCAACAATTGCAGGGCAGGCAAAGGCCTAGAAGATGTCTGCAAATAAAGGTGCAAATTGTCTCACCCGACAGCTCACGAAAGCTTGCAACATGATGAAATCTGAGAGCGGAGCTGGACCAGTGGCAAGGGGTCAGCGGCATGCTCCTTGCCTTGAACTAGATTCTCCACCCGCGCTGCCGGAGTTGCCTCGCCTCAGAAGTTCCATGGTGTATAGAAGCTCACACGAGCACGAAATCAATTGACCAGCTTTGTCTGAGTGGCCTTGAAGACCAGGTCGGAAACGCACAGCCACGAAAACTGCGGCTGCCACAACCGCCGCGAGTACTGCAAAGAAACAGAAGGCACTTTCTGCTAGTAGGCAACATCTGCAGCATTCAGGCCTGCGCATGCGGCCAGGGCCGCCTAGCAACATGTCAAAGTCAAAGTGCAACGGCCGGCGACTAAAAAGGCAAGCCGCAGGCTACGACAGGACTCCGATGATGACAACCTAACCCTGCTTGTAGACATGATCAACTGGCTTTACCCACCCAACAGTTTCACCTGTCATGCCAGGCCCACGACCTGTTTGCTGAGCGCACCAAATGCCATGCCATGAGCAAGCTCTCTGCTTGCTGATCTGGCTGTCTTGCACCAGCTGCTTGGGCTCAGGATTTAAGTCTGTGTCCACTGCTCTTGACTTAGGCAAGAATGAACAGTTTAGGCCCTGAGGCGGTAGAGGCTCGTTGCTGCTTGCACAATATTGTAAAGCATCGACAGGCTCAATGTCCAAATCTGCTAAATCCAGGCCACCTAAGAAGCCTATGACTGCGATCCCTGGGATGTCCTGCATGCACGGTTGGCTGTCTTGGGCATAGCCTTGCTTTTCTAGCGCTTCGAACCATCAACCCCAAGCGGCAAAGGATTGATTCTTGGAAACCAGCTTCAATCTTGCCAAGCCGGCAGATGGTGTTTGCTACCAACCGCTCATTTGCATGCAGTAATTACTATTACTACTATTGCTATTATTATTACTATTATTACCCGTATGGCAACTAGCTCCTGTCCTGTACTGGCCCGCAACCCAGGTCTGCAGCCATGAGCCATGCCAGTTTTCCTGCCGTCAGGCTCCAGGAAGGCCCCACCCCTCACCCGAAAAGGTCGAAGTCCATTTCTTCCTCGCAGACACACCCCCGTCATCTCACACATTGCTTGCTCGGCTCTCTAGCAAGATTTATGCTCTCAAAACAGTACGTACTGCTTTCCAGCGGTCCTCTTCCTCCTCTTCTTCGACCTTCTTCTCCTCCTGCAATTGCTGCACACGGTCGATGTGAGCGCAGGCACGAAAAAGAAAATGCAGAGTCCAAAGAGTGCTTCGGAAAATGGATGCGCACAGCGCAGAAATTCGCACCCTTCCGACTCAGGACTCATAAGAAGCAGAGGCAAATGCGTCAAATTCGGGGCACCGGTTTGTTTGCCTAATGATGCTGGGAAGTCCGGCCCAAAAGAGAACCTTTGGTTTTCATCCATAGAAGGAGGTGCATCCAGATCGAGGCCTTCACTGCACCTGCAGCTGCATCGCCTGCTGCTGCCGGCGAGGCCGTGGCACCACCGCCGCCACCTGTCTCAGTTGGAAAAATGGGAAAGGGGAAGCTCTCCTGAACCCAAACGTGCAAGATGGAGCCTCCTCCACCACAGGCCGCAAATTTGCCAAACCCAGCTGAAATGAGCTCGTGAACCTTGGGCAGGGAGCAGATTTCTGGCAGGCGAGGGCAGAAGAGTACACCGCAGAATGGCAGCACAAAACTCTCACACGTTATCCGGCCTGCTTGCCCTGCATCCGCTTGCAGGCCTCATCAATGAGCTCATCTTCATAGCCTGAGTTTGGTAGGTCTTTAAGACTTGCACCCCGCAGAGTCTCCAGACAAAGGCGCTAATGCCACCGGCTTCCAGAATGGTCTTGATGTCCTGGAAAAGCTCAGGAAGGGCATGCATCCCCCTCTAAGCATATGTGAACTCCCTGGTCCTTGGCATCTGGGGCCTCCTTCCCACCCAGGACGGCCATCAAGTAGGCACCGAGGTATTTCATCGCCATGGCGCTGGGCAGAGCAAGAGGGGCAAGGGGTGTCTGGAGCCCTTGCAGCGGCGTTTTTCAAGCTGGCTCCATCTGGACCTGGCAGAGCAAAAGGCCAAAACAGCTGAAGCTTGCGAAAAGCAAACGGATCATGAGCCGGCCCCTTTTTGGGCAGGGGCCAGGATCCTGATCTTCAGGATCTTGCCCTGCCTGCCTCTGCAACTTCAAGGCAAAGCTGGGCAGCTCTTTCCGTGCCACCGGCCTGCTCAAGCTCCTTCATTGCAGATTGCGCTGCGCTAGCAAACTTGGACCGTTCCGTCCCAAGCATTTCTTGAAGACCCTGCGCTATGGCGGCTTCGTAGTTGGAGATGACCTGGACAAACAGTTGGCACCATTGCTGTCATCACCACCCTTTAGACACGCACATCGCACAGCAGTGCAGTCACCACCCTTTAGACACGCGCATCGCACACATGCAAGCACGGCAGCAAACGTTCAGGTCGGCAAAACACTACCAGCTAGACTTCACCACCCTTTAGGGTTTAGGGTTTGGGGTAGTCAACAGTTGCTATTGCTGGTTCACTGCTGCAAGTCTCCTCCATGCCTGAAGATGACAGCACCAAGACGGAAAAATGAGAGAGGATAGAGCAAATTGTGGCTAGCACATCAACCTTAGGGCCTTAAGGGGTGTCTTTATAAAGACTCGTTTGGACATGTATCCTGTGCCCACCTCGCCAGAACCATCCTCTTGCTTCTTTGGCCTGTCGACTTTGAGACCCAGCCCCATCTGCTCGGCCTGCGCCAAAAGATGTGACGGAACTGGGGATGTCTATGAGGGTCCCAGTCAGAAAAAGCAATTCATGACATGTTGTGATGCTCAGCCACATCCATAGGAAGGTGGAGCAAAAGTAAGATTAGCAAAGCCTTGGTTCCCGCGTAAGAATACCAGGCAAAGCGAGGGCAAGATTGAGTAGAAATGTTTGGGGCCCTCAAATTCGTGCCACCCACTCGATGCTGCCGTGCGTGGAAATCTAGTTCAACCTACCAGACCACATCAAGCCTCACGCTATTTCCAATGCACCCAGGATGCGGATGATCCAGATCCACGTTGAATTTTAATCCAAGATGCCTGCACATGCTTGAACCTTAATGACTAAAACTCCAACCCCAACACTCAGACCCTAGAAGTGGAGCCTCTCTCCGAGCTCAAGCAAAGCGGTCGGTCCCAAAGCGCCAGCGCTTGCCTTACTACTCGACCTTAAAAGCCCAGAAGGCCTTAGCAGCAGTAGCCAGCTGGTCGCCAAAGCCAGGACACACCAACATTGGAGTGCCGACCTTGGGCGGGCGCAGGAAGTTGAGGGCTTGTGAGAGGGTTCTGTAGGGGTTGTAACGTTACGGAGTGTATGACGGCATGACGGGTCATTGATGGCTTGATTGCCAAACTGCGACTTGATACACTTCCTGTGTGCATGGTCTTCGGAGTGGGTCTGTGTGCTGAAAGCAACTCATCTGGTTGTCTGTTTCAAGTTGGTGTTCAGGCTCCTTGGTTCTGGATGCCGTCTCTTTTTCATCACAAGATACCTAGGAATGGAAAATCAAAAGACCTGCGAACGCCCAACTGGAGCTCAAGACAACCGCGCGTTTGTTGGGAAGCCTTACATGGACCGGAAGCCAAGAAGCCGTCAACGACTCCATGAAGGAGTTCTGACCTGCAGCAGGGGGGGGGGTTACTACTTTGGTATAAGGGACTGATGAACTGCCTGGGAAGTACCTCTGCGCCTGACTTCAAGCCTGCAACCCAATGTTAGAGCCACCACAGGCTTCTTCAAACCGAAGCTTGTCGGGGCCCTCCGGCACCTCTGCGAATGACTTCCCCTTGAAGGACCACGATCTAAATGCAGCACCGGATCACCCAACATACGCCCCACTCGACCAACATCCACAACTTGTTGATCCGCCTCCGTGCGTGACGAAAAGGACAGGTCTCGCTCTGCGCAAGAGCTCCACCTCAGGGGTTGGTGGCACATGAGGGTCTTCAGATCAGCGGGATTCTCATCATAAACGCCTCCCTGCACAAGCAACTCACAAAGTCTTGAACCTCCGACCCCACACGCCCCCCTTTCATACATGTACTTCCTGACCTGCGGCAAACTCGGAGCACAAATGCCATTGTCTGGCACCTGGATGCCTTCCAGGGCATCTGGTTGCACACCTCCGACAAAAAAGGCTGCATCAGATGTTACCACTACCAGATGGAAGCATTCAAGAAACAAGTCGAATAGGTTTCTTTTATCCTGCGAAGTCAAACCTAGAGCTCCAAAGCTGAGATTGTTCAGGAGCAAGGGGTGATGCGGCTGCTGGATACCTTTGACTTGCCTGCCTCAAGGTGACCCAGCAGCGCAGAGAAAGAATGAACCTTAAGAATACTTACTATTTTTATGATGACTGTTGTTATGATGGTTACCGCTCGTATCATTCTTACTAGCATTACTATTGTTGCTATGGTTGCTACTGTAACTACTCTTGCTATCATTGCTATTCACTACTCTTACCATCATTCATGCCAAGAATGGCCCGGCCTGTTGAAACAACGATCAGGGGAGCTGGATTCATCAGCTTTGTCGAAGCCAGCTCTGCAAAGACTGCTCGGTACACCGCCTGGCACAGCTCCTTCCTTAGCCGTGTTGCTGTTACGGAACTTAAATTAAGTTACTATAACAAGGAAGCCCTACTATCTACTATATTCCCATGCTGTGGTAACTTTAATTTAGTTCCCTGACAGCAAACCAGTTAAAGCAGCTCTTGGGCCCAAGCAAGGTCTTCATGACTTGCTTACAAGCTGCTTCATTCTGATCGGCCACACCCTACGCGCTATGCAGATAAATGGCTGGGAGTCTGCTCAGCAAACGTTTAGTGGCAGCGTTTTAACAGATGAAAATATGATGCTTTTGTTCGGAAAGTCTTTCGTGATTCCAACTAAAACCAATACTTGGGATGCTCGGCCCTTAGTCCAAAACCCTGAAGCCCAGCCACAAAACAGGACGCCATTTTATGCATCTGAGCTCTCTCAGGCTTTGCACCGCAGTGGGTCACTGCATCATCCGGCACTGCTGGCTGAAAGGGGATCTGCAGAAACCACCCCATGCTAGATAAAAGTGTTCAACAGCAAACTGATGCTGCGGCAGCGGCTGACGCAGCACTAAGCCCTTGACTCGGCCGGAACCCCAAACCTGAAACCTTCAGCTCAGGCAGGGCACCCTGTCATCGCGCTTCCTGCAGTACCAGACCACCCGAATTCGCTGTGGCTGCCCGTGAGAGCTGTCCCAAGAGATACATACACCACCTGGGAATTGGCCAAGCTCTTCTTCGCTAGGGTTCCGATGGTTTGAAGCGCCTACGTTTCCTGCAGTACGCCTCCGACTAGCTGTCAAGGTATGCCAGTGTGCGAGCGTCAAGGCCTGAACGAGAGGTGGGCGCAATATGTAACCCCCATATAATCCCCACAAAAACCCATATGATCCCCCCTATAATGCATATACTATACTCCTCATGCTCCCTCAGGGGGACTTTAGTCGGTAAATTTCATCATCTCCCAAGAACTGAACAGGAAGTCCCTGCCTCCTGGCCACTCCCCACAGCTGCATCCACTCTACTGAAAACATCTCCGGACCTTTGGGGGCTTCTGGGTTTACTGCGGTAGGTTTGGGGGCCTATAGAATTTCAGTTTTCATGGCTTATGAGGATAATATAAGGTTTAAGGATAGTCGGAAATAAGAATATGTTCAACCCTACCCCTGTTTAGGGTTTCACGTCCTGGCAGAAACCCAACATCCCAGCTGGGCATCCCATGATTAAACCTCTTTGGAGTTGCTTTCCTACTTGTCGCAACATCTTCAAATGGAAGACAAGCAAAGCGCACATCTGCAAAAATTAGGCAGCCGGTATTCGATTTGAAGTCCGTCTTCTCTCTGGAGCTGCAAAATCCTGGTATGCTGGAGAAAGTCAACTTGGATTTTCGGCCACCTTCCTGCATCGGCCGCCCGACTTTTCCCCGTCTACCGATGACAGCTCTTCTGTCTCATACCGATGTGTCCAACCCAGCCCAAGAGAACCCATCCGGAGCAGGCTACTTTGCAGGACACAGCATCTCTTTGCTACTCTTTGGCCAGATGATGCCCACTGAAGAACTGGCGAACATATCACTCAGCTGGAAGGCTACAGGTACACCCCACCTTAACATCCACCATGATATGTCCCCACCATTGACTCTGGTCCCAGGAGCTTGGAATCCCGGGGAGAGGGATCCAGCAGCGGTCCCACGAATTCGAACGTCTTGCCTGCAGCCTCGTAGAATTCGGCATCCTTCCTTGCTGTACGAAAGGGGGCTGCTCTGAACGTTGTCTTTACTGAGGGATCCTTAGACTTTGGAATAAGGACTATTGATCATTGAAGCTGGGTTCTGCTTGGGATTCTTCGGTGTCCTTACAGTGTTGTAGCTGGGAATTGAAAGGGCACCAGGTTGCTTTTTTGGGATCCTTGCAATGGGGGGATGTCTACGGCCTACTGGACGCTGTTTGTGAGAGATAATTACCCATCACCAGCACTACGCCCACTATCATATTAAGATGACATGACGGTTGTTACATTTTTGTTTTGCAGCTATCAAGATGACTGTTCTCCTGTTCCTTTTGCCACTCTGCTTTGCTTGTACTGGCTGATCTCTTTCCATGCGAGTAGGTCCAGGTGCCGCACACAACTGATGCATTACCGGAAGAGTCAGCTGCCTTTGACCCCAAATTGGAAGACACTGACCTGGCTGAGCTCTTTGTAAGAGACATCCGCTACCTGTTTCTGGTACACATAGCGTACACATAGCTATAGAGCTGGCATAGTCCTAAAGAAGACATGAAAGTACAGGGAACACGTCGGAAACACTGAATGTGCGCATCCTCGGTGCTCGTTCAGCTTGTCGGCGAGACAGGGGACGGTGGTCACCAGGTTTACAGCAGTGTAATACTCATGGACCAGCGGCTCGGCCTGAGTTGTAGCCTCTGTTTCATGCATGGCTGTTTCCCCTCCTCGGTCAAATTGGTAGATTCCAAAACTAGCCCGAACCAAGGGGATTCCTTGCCTAAGGGCTCCGGAGAAGCCAATTACAATGCCCGTAAGAACCCAACACTGCAACAGTCGTTGCCAGAAACCGCTATGTGATCCCTGCATAGGTCTCGGAGCAACAATCAATGTTTCCCGTACACTCAATGGACATGAGACTATACTAAACTACCAAAAAGACCCATATGTCCACCCTGGATAGTCATAAGCCGAAGATTGACAGTAGTTCATCTCAGCAACAGTGTTCAGTGACAGCTCCGGCCGATGCAGGATCTTACGAACGCCTTCAATCGCCGCAGCGTTGGCAGCATTTGCCTTGATAGCCTCCACCTTGGGCTCCCATTGAGTAATGTAGGGGCGTAAATGCGGCGTACATATGACAGCAGTATTAGTGGTTCAAGAGTACTTTGAAGAAATTGTCTTGGAAATCATCCTGGCCTCTAAGATGCCTCCTGAAGCATTGCTGCGATTCTTCTCCATCTTACGGTTCTTCCTCCAACTGCCACTGCACTGCTCCGCTTATTTGCTGCAATGACGACCTCCTACTCCTACTCTTACTCTTACTCTTACTCTTACTCTTACTCTCACTCTCACTCCTACTCCTACTCCTACTACTCCTACTCCTACGCCTCCTACTACTACTCTACTACTACTACTACTACTACTACTACTGCTACTGCTACTGCTACTGCTACTGCTACTGCTACTGCTACTACTACTTCTACTACTACTACTACTACTACTACTATTACTACCACCACTACCACTACCACTACCACTACCACTACCACTACCACTACCACTACTACTACTACTACTACTACTACTACT
>CAJNIZ010043085.1:4233-16436 GCA_905231905.1 Symbiodinium pilosum
TCCCTAACGGTGGTTTATATAAGGGATTATATGGGTGGTTGTCAAAATTATGGTCCCTTTTTGGGTACCCTAAATATTAGGTGCCGTATTATAATAGGGATCCAAAAAGGGACCCATAATTTTGACAACCACCCATATAACCCATTATAGTAGTTTCCATTTTCTTCTCCATTATCCCCCATATAACCCCAATATAACCCTAATATTCCCCTATAAAACCCCTAAACCCTAAACCCTAAACCCTTTATATGAATTACCCCAATGCATTCGGCTCCATGCTGTCCCATCTTCTTTGTTTCGGGACTCCCTGGGATCTGCATAACCCCTGAGGGTCCATGAAGCCAATGATTCGGCACTGGGGAGTGGGGTATATAGGGATATATAGGGGTATTTAGGGTTTAGGGGTTTAGGGGTCCATGTACCCAATAATTAGGTACTTGGGTTTGGGGTTACAGTAATTATAACACAGGTCTTGGGTAAGAAAATGATTTTTAGATACTTGGACCCTTAGGGAAGTTGGTGGCCCTCCAAGACCTTGAGGTCCAAACCCTCAAAAGGTACATGTTGCTGCCAAGGAGGGAGAACTTTCAAGATATCTCGCTTGGAGTGTTTCAACGGGGTATGTACCAAAGCAACTGGAATAGTAGATATATATATATACTATAGGGTTAAAGATGATGAAAGGGAGGGTTGCCCTAAGTCTTTAGTACACATGAGGCGAATGGACTCTGCAAGAGGCCTCAGAATCCCACAATATCTTCACAAGTCACAGCAACCGACTAGGAGGGTTGCAAGGATACCCAGAAATCCCATGGTGATTCGGTATGGTGTACCTGATTCTGCTTAGTATGCTTAGGCCAGACTCAGCCAGACCACAAAAAAGCAGAGCTCCCACTATATCTTAGGTGGACCCCACACCCAGTATTAGTGACTACAAGGTATAGTAAGGATTATATTAGGGTCCTCTTATATTCCTATTATACCACTATTACAGGGTGGAGGGTGCTCCTAAACTATATCTTTTTGAGGGCTTCGAGACAACCAGACAGCTCGAAGCTAATCGAATCAGGGATTGCCTCAAAAGTCTGTCACGCTGACTGCTTCTGTTTGTCTACAATGTTCCTGTTTCGAACCTAAACTGAAGTATATCCCAGAGGGTCCATATATACAACTATTAGGGAATTAGGCCCGGAAAATACCATACTATAGAAGGAATTATGGGTCCCAATTCCCTGATGGTTGTATATGTGGACCCTCTGGGTATCCCAAGACAGGTAGGAACAGCGCTGCTTCCTTCCCAAAATGGTACTCACGAAGATCCACAACGCTGCAACCGCGCCGCAAAAGGCCAACCCCTCCTCCAAGCCCCGAAGACACAAACCTCCAGCCGTAGCCTCTGCAACCCTGAATGCTTAACCTGTATGCCCTAAACCCTCAACCATGGTGTCCTAAAGGTCTCTATGAAGAATCCTACGTTACAGCACGGGTTTCAAGAGAAAACTGAGAGTTGGTTGAACATCTTTCCTCTGATTAACAAGGACACAAGGAATTAATCCTCAAGTCGTCCCTGGATAACCCCTACTAATGTGTTAGTTTGCATTTTCTGCCCCATTCCTTCACTCCCTACTAGCCAGAGGTAAGGCAACAAGGGCTTCCCCAGACCCCTGGGAGGATCCAAAAAATTAGATCCCCTATATAGACCCATTATAACCCCTATATAATCCTTAAAAAATTCCCCCTATGGTTCTAGGGGATCCAATTTCTAGATCCTTTTGGGCGTCTGGGTTGAGAGCATCTAGGACTGCTGGCAAGTTTCTGGAGCCAGAGGACGAGGAGCTGCTACTGCTGGCAGTTGAGTCGGAGTTCACATCCTCCTTCGTGCACTTTTGTGGAGTAGGGGTTATATAGGGTTTATGTAGGGTTATATGGGGTTATATAGGGTTTAGGCTTTAGGGCTTAGGATTTAGGATTAGGGTTTGAGGTTCACAGCTACTCATGGCCTCCTACAAACAGGCAGAGCTATAAAAGGCGAAGCAACTGGAACATGGACCTTGGCTGACTCCACATCTAAGTACCCATTCATCGAACACTTGGGGTTTGTGTCATAGACATTGTAGCACAGGCTGGGGAAGTAAACGATGATAATTATAGGGTACTTGAAACAACTTTAGGGTACTTGGACCCTTGGGGTGATTGATGCTACATTTCCATCTTCCTGAGTCTTCGTGCACGGGTCTACTGGTGGTCCAACCTTCTGGCCGGTTTAATCAGCTGCAAAACGTGAATCATGGGGTGTATTCGCCCTTCCTGGGTGGTTTCCTTTTTTAGCTGCGAGTTGGCACCCAGACTGTAAGTTTAATTGTGACATGAAAATTGTTTGACTTCGGAATCGAGCCTCGACGACGCACATATCCCCTCGCGGCCCCTCTACCTAAACTCCAAACTCTAAATTGTAGTTTCGATTTTTCATCATCTCGACATATCCCGAATGTAACCCCTATATATCCCCTCCCCACCCCCTTCTCTAAGGGATTTGGAACCCCAGTAGAAATTATAATTTCAGCTGAATATTAGGATTCTAGGTAACAGAAATTGAAAATTATTTTCAGGAACCTTGTAGTTGAGCCCATGGCTGGGCTGATATGCAGGGTTTGGGTTTGGGGTTTAGGGCTTACGGGTTTAGGGTTTAAGGTTTGGGGGCGTTGCGCTGTGATTGCCATTCGTGGACTTGGGAAGTAGGCTTTAGGGAGCAGGGTTGAGGGACTAGGGTCTGGACATTGGGAATGTTGGATTTGGCCTCTATGCACACCCCAGTACGCCTTTTCTACTTGAAGGTTCCTAGGAAGGAAAAAGTGGGCAGTCGAGAAACTCGTGAACCTTCAAGTCAGGCTTTGCCTTCACCTGCCCTTGCTGCTTCAGAGGAAAATCGGCGTGGAAGTTGGAACATCTGCTGGGAGTCGCACAGGTGCTTGACCCAGTCATGGTGCTCGAAGTCACAAGCATGTGGTCCGACCTGCGCAGGGCTCTGGCCTTTGAGTTGTTGGATTTGGGCTTTGGGTCGGGGGCCTGACAAGGGTCCATGGAAGACCACATTAGAAAAAGAACTTCTTCCCATGTGCTGGCGCCTGATTTCCAGAATCTCCATAGCTTCGGAGCCTTTAATAACTTGCCTACCAAGGCCCAACGCACTGAACTCGGAACCTGTGCCAGAACGTCGCGAGGCATTTTTGGGGTCATTGTCTAGGCTCCGGACCTTGTCAGCAGGGAAAATGGGATTCCAAAAATATGGGGTCCCTTTCGGCGGCGTCCTCTTAGCAAGTTGTCTGGTGCATTGGGAGATATAAGGGAAACCATATCTTTGGAGATGCTGAGATGCCCCCAGCTGCCTGGCCTCTATGAACTTCCGCAGCCACACCTGCGTGGGCTATGTCAGTGGGTTTAGGGTGTAGAGTTTGAAGCTCCAGTCTTTGGGTTGAGCACTGAAGATGTAGAGCAAGGTTTTACTGTGCAGGAGATTAGGAATGAGGGCGCTCAAGCCACCATTCTCTGCTTCTGTTCCTTGGAAGTTCATGGGTGCCTGAAGTGGGGATACAAGCACACCAATATCCTGATGTTCGTGATACTTCCAAGAAATTGGGTGTCCCTTTGGGGGCCCATATCATAAGGATTCAAGTATTTGGGTACGTGTAAGGCAGACCGCAGCGTATGAAAACACACCGCAATACAGCAACTCTGCTGGAAAAGGCCACAGCCTTATGTACTGTTGAGGGTAAGTTGAGGGTATACGGGTCTCTGTGCTGCTAAACTGGAGGGATCACAGCAACCTCCTGCAGCCAGGCACAACTCCAAAGCCACCCGCAATGCTTAGCCCTGCCCTGCACCCCAACCAACTCTCTTTGCCACTCCAGGCCCACCTTCATCTGCAGGGCACTCTACGCCCGAACTCCCGAGCCCTGTTACTTGCTAAGACGGGGAAGCACTGCGCCCCACCCAATTCCTGCCAAGGGGCCCCCAGCAGGAAGTCTGTGGTAGGGAATTGTTCGCCCGTGGTCAGGGACACACCTGGGTTGCACAAAGGGGCAGCTTACAAAATCAGATTCCCGTGATTAATCTATGCCACTCCATGTTCGTTTGAGGGGAGCGGGCTACTTAAACGATCGTCTTTGTTCTAGGTCTATGTGAGCTATAGTCTAAACTCCTCCTAGTATCCCCCTTAGTATCCCCTATAGTAGTCCCCTATATCATCCCCTATATATCCCCCTTTAAGGAAGTTAGACTACAGCTCATGTATGGATTAACATGTGATATTTTACTCAACCATCTCCAAGGTGTACAGGTTGTCAGCCTAACGGCTTTGGGACCGCGGAATGATTAGGAACCAGGTTTAAGGGCTTCAGGGTGAGGATTTAGAGCTTGATGTCTAGGCATTCAGGTCAAGAGGTCCAAAAAGTGCTCTTGAAACGAGCAAACTCCTCGTAGGCATTTTGCAAGTAAATTCCGCGGGATTCGGTGTGCGGCTGCCGAGCTACTGTTAGATAATTTCTGAAGTCCATTTGAGGCAGCCTAGACCATAATTATACCAGGAATCTAGAACCGCAATGTGATAGTTTCCATGAGTAAGGCCCCAAAGTACTAAGTCCTGATTGTGGGGATCCCAAAGAACCCTAATTCTGGGAAACCCCATATCAGTAATTATTTAGGCTTGCACAGTACCCTAAGCTCATACAATCCTGCCGAGGATCCATCCGTGTACTCCCGCTGCATGGCGGGGTCGATGCTGAGCACCTCTCAAGGGTTTCGGCTTGGGTTCAAGGTTGAAGGTTTGGGGTTTAGGGTTAAAGGTTCGAGGTTTGGGTTAGCGCTCTGGATTCGGTGTAGGGTTAAAGCTTCAGGTCTAGGTTGTAAGGCTTTTTGTCCAGCATTCAGTGCTTGCAAGGACCCAAGAACAGAATTCTCCGCACTTCTGAAGCGAAACAACTTGGGCTTTGAATGCAGAACGCGTGCGAAGCCCAACCTGATCCTGCTATGATTTCGCCCTCCGAATTTGAAGGCAGATGTGAATGTACAGGGAGGGCCCCTTGGATGCCAATTTAGCGGTGTATGGTCCCATCATGTTTTTAAATTTCAATACCCCTGATGGGAATATGTCCTGAAGAAGGAATGAAGTCTTCAAAACCCAGCTCTCTACATGCCCGGAACCCTCGGAACCATCGCCAAAACGCGAGAAGTTCCAGCTGCATATTCGGCTTCTCGTAAACAACAACCTGGAAATCAGATACTTAGCACTCTAACTCCTCAACGCAGTAAGGGGCCTTTGCACTCGTGCAAAGACTATATACTGGCTGTCATTAAGTACATACCTGATCAACGTCCAAACTACAAGTTCCCCATGTAATTCCACACAGCTCTCTTTCACGGCACCTAAGTACAATCCTCCACTCCTCCATGCTCCCTCGGGCACCAAAAACGAAACTATCACTCGCCTCGCCGTAGGCGTAGACGTCCGCCTTGTCCACATACTGGGCGATGTGCTCAGGCCGCATGTGCCTCTGTCGGGGGACCGCTCCAACCAGGTAAAGGGATAAACTCTTGCTCTACTGAAGAACTCCCCACAATGCTTTTATATCTGGCGAAGAATATATATCTAATGACTAATACAATGGTACAAAATTTCCTCCGCCCGCAGGCTGCATTAATGTATCGGGGTTTATGAGGTTTGCAGTCTGGGTAGATTCTGGGAATAACCTAGGTAGTTTGTTTGGGGCATAGAGTAGGTGGCCTACATCTCAAAACCACGCCCAGCCAGAATCCGAACCCAGCATCAGGGAACCAGGGTTATGATGTGAGGTGACCGAAGACAGGAAATCTAAACTCCAAAGACCTATCTTTGCCCTGCTATAAATTCTCAAAATGGAACACCCAAAAAGGCCCAGTATAGCATACTGTCCTTGGAATGAGAGGCCTATGTTTCCACTTCGCAAAACCCCAGACACCCTTCCCAAACCCTATACCCGAAATACAACTCTTGTCACCTTCAACAAAGTGACTGGGATTACAGCCACCCCTTTAGATAGGAAATACAAGCAGTCCGAGGAGCTTGGCGGCGTCGAAACGGAACCCCGAGACTCCACAACTCTTCCTTGGGATCGTGGAAGGGGTTTTTGTTTTGGGTGTTGGGTCTAACTTCTTTGGAATGCTTGACAGTTGTGTATCGGGCCCCTTGGCATCTACTTCAAAATGGTTGATGGACAACATCTTGCAGGACCCTCAGAAAACTACCAACCGTAGTTCTTAAGGATTGGGTATAAACTTTCGTGCGGTGCTTTGTCCATCAAGAATGGATCTGCTGCTTATGGTGCAGATTCTGTCCAACCCCTGTTTCCCATGCATCCTTACATTAGGATGCTTCCAGCATTTCACCCTCTGCAACTGTCTGCTCCGTCTGGTACCAAGCATGGTGAGACGCAGTCATCTACAAAACCACAAACGAAAAACCCTGTCACAAATTCCCAGTGTATCATCCTGATCAATTCAAACAACTTGTCCCAGAGATCCAAAAACCTAAGCACTCCTGTCAACCACATAATCCTGTTGAACCCCACATACTACAACTCCAACTATACATTCGCCATAGACATCCCTAAACCATAAAACCTAAATTGCAGCTTCCATTCTATTTTCCATTATCCCAAGATAACCCCAATATGTGCCAAATCCATCACTGCCGGGGAACAACTTGTCCATGTGGGCTGAGTGGACTGACACGACTTTCGCCGAGCCGCCCTGGCACAGTCTTTTAAAAGGTAATATAAGGTTTATAGGGGAATATAGGGCTTAGAAGGGTTACAACGATAATGGCAAGAAAATGGAAGCTACTATGGGGTTTAGGCTTTGGGGCGCGCATAAGGGTGGCCTACCTTTTAACGAAGCTTGATGTAGGGATTACATGAAACTGCACACGATGTCCGCGAGCTCAACCGGGGCTGTAGGAGGAAGACTTCGGGAATTGGCATCGAAATCCTGGGCTCCCGCTTGGTCTTGGTTGTATCCTTATAACAGATGACTTCATGATGGAGAACTACTCCTGGCTGCACTCCGAATTTCAGCGAACCTGAAACCGCCTATCATCGCGGAAAAACTCAACTTACCGCCAGCCCATGACCCTTGCATAACCCTAATATAACCCTATTCTTCCCCCTATATAACCCCTACATGGTCCCCCTCGAGTTTCTGAAGACAGAACATTTCAGGAGAATGTCTGCAGGCCAAAGTCTATTGGGTCTCGAGGGACATCATTCTAGGATCCGTTTAGGATTTCTTAAATACATCGAGTCTGGGGACATCCCACTCAAACAAGGGGAACCCACAAAAAAGGCATTAAGGGCACCCAAAGATTGCGGTAAGTTTTGATGACTGAGGAACTTCCCGCGCGCAGCGGAGCTTTAGAAGACAGGCAACACTTCACCCAGATTCAAGGATGAAGTTAGGCTCCTTGCATCCATCTACTACCAGCAGCCGCTACTGCTTCAACTGGGTTGCTGTTAAAAACCTTAAATTAAGTTACTATGTTGGGGAAACCCTTTCCATTGCTACATATACCCATTATGGTAGCTTAGTTTGAGTTCCTTAACAGCAGACCAGTTTAGATACTCAGACCTCCAAGAATTAGCCTGAGCTGCCACTTTTACGGACCCTAGGGACTTTGGAAACTAACTAGTTGGAATTTCAGAAGTCATAGTAGGGAAATACCTACAGTGGAAAGAACAATTCTCGCACTGCTTTGTATCCCAAGAGTACTTCATTACCGTTGTTGGGACTCCAGGGGTAAACCCTAAACCCTAAACCCTACACTCTAAACCCTAAACCCTAAGGGGGGTTGTCAACCGTGGCTCGTGTATGGGTACCCTAAAGATTAGGGGCTGTACTAAAGGAGTGAAAACCAACCAACACGGTTGGCAATTTACTCCACCGCAACTCCTAAACCCTAAACTCCTAAACCCTAAACTCCTCAACCCTAAACTCCTAAAACGTAACTCCTAAACCCTAAACCTTGAACCCTTAACCCCTAAACCCTCAACCCCTAAACCCTAAACCCTAGGCCCCTAAGTCCTAAAACGCCGCTGTAACTCCAAGGTCCCTGAAGGCACACCCCAAGGGGCCTTGAGCTCTGACCACTCGCCGCAACCCCAGCCCTCCATTCGGTTGGGGCCGTCCCACTCCTGTTCCCAACAGGTTAGGGTTTTGGGGTTTTAGGATTTGGGGTTCTAGGGTTTGAGGGTTTAAGGTGTAGGGTTTAGGGTTTAAGGTGTTCAGGGTTTAGGATTGATGCGTATAGGGCCGAATAGTGGAGAATCGAATGCGAAAGATAATGGAAGATGACATGGCAACTGGGCTTACAAAGGGGTTACATGGTGGTTGCCCAAAATGGAGGAACCCAAAATAGACCCCAAAATACTCTAGCCCTTCTTACAAAACCCCTAGAAAGATAAGCCCTAATTTTGGGAAGCCCCAGATATTCCCCAATTATTGTTGGTATGATTGCTGGCCTTCTTTTTCTTATTGTTCTTATATCCACAAGTCTACATGGATCTGCTTTAAGCAGTTCATGTACGGTGGGACAAGCATATATGACCTAAGCCCCCAAATCCCACACCCAAAAGCAGTGATGGCAAGATCCTCGCCCTCCAGAGGATACCAGGGCCACTCGAAATCATCCCTGGCAAGGGCTGAATCGTTTCCCCCTTTCCAAGGAGCTCCATATTCATCATTAGGGGGCGGGTTGAGTTTGGGGTCCAGGTTCAATTCTAGGGTTTGGATTCACGGCGGCGCAAGGTGGTTCATGGCAGTATACTAGAGTGACCAACAAGTAATCTAGAAAACAGGAACTGCATTTTGCCATACCAAGTTACGTTACTGAGGGAAGGCCCACAAAATCTCTGTATGAGTTATAGTCTAAACTCCTGGTATCCCCCTTAGTAACCCCTATAATGCTCTCCCATAGATCCCATAAAGAACACCTTTAAAGAATTTAGCTCGTATACACCCCTATATAAATCCCTATATATATACATAACCCACCTAAACCCTAAACTCTTTAAATTCCTTTGGGCCTGTTGAAGGTTGGCCCCAGCTTCTGCGAGAGCCGGCGCTGGAGGATCTCCATCAGTCCAGCGTCCTCGGGATACAGTGTATGGTTAGGTTCAGGGTTCAGGGTTTTAGGTGATAGAGTATATAGGGTTTAGAGGGGTTTCAGGGTTAGTTTCAGTATTATGGGGCCTATGTTGAGGGATGAAGGTGTAGTCGGGGATTCATGTGTTAAGTAGATTTTGCATTTACGACATTTTCCGTTTCCCGCTTTAAGATGCGTAGGTGAAGCAATATCAGAGGGTGCGGCTGCGGTGGCATCTTACACTTGAGGTGCTCATTTTGGCTGGGTGGCGACAATTAAGCCACTGCCACAACCTCTCAGCCAGATAAGCTCTGAGAAATGTCTGCGCCCTTTAGTATGACTGAGAGTCAGGCATTCCAGCCCCTCCTCAGACAAGCCTGAGATGTTTGCCCGTCTCATTCTTCTCACGTGCCTCTCCTGTTGCCCCTGTAGTTGCTGTCAAAGTACAATCGACCCAAATCCGGGCATAGTGCCAACTGTGATTACTAGAAGTGTTCATCATGAAGTGACTATATGGACGCTTTGAACATGTTATTGTAACATGCTGTTGCTCCCCGTCTACGACGGTTCCTCATACATCGTCACGCTTTGGTGCCTATGCCAGGAACTCCAAGATAGAAGTCATACCGTGTACACAAGAAAGACTCCCATCACCTGTCGACAATCAAACATACAACCCCAAACGTTAGCCCCATGTGCGGGTGCTGTGCTGTCCTGCTGGGCCTTACGCCACTCGTCGCAGCTGGCAACCACCTCTACAACTCTCCCAGAATCCTAGCCATGATATTAGGCCCCAGAGAGAGGTGGCAGGGTGCCTGTTATACACCGTACCTGTATCCTTAAGGGCCCTAAGAATTCTCAAGTAAAGCCGCCATAAAGCCCAAACCATCAAAGCGCAAGTTGTACGATTTCAGGATTGAAGGCCTTGAGGCTTGGGAGGCGGTTCGTGGAATCTGGAAGTTAGGCGTTGGGCCCTGCTGGGAGTTTGGGCTTCTGGTTTTGGTGCTTAGGGTTTAGAGATTAGGGCTTGAGGGTTCACAGTTCATTTGCAACTCATGGGATGGAGGCCAAGCCAAGGCTTGAAGATCAAATGCTCTAGGATTGGGTTGTTCCCCCTTACAGTAACTGCTACCACAAGGGGTATAGGAGTTATAATAGCCCCTTAATGAGGCCCCCTTTAAGGACAGTTACTCGGTGGGGGAATGACCCAACCAATGTCCAAAAATCAGCGCAGGAGAGCGCAGAACAACTTAGCACATTGAATGGAGACCAATCACTGCTTTCGAGCACTGAAGCAAAAAGCCACCTGCATGTGGTTAAAGACCAGGTCCCCGAAGACCAGAAGTCCGACCTTTTCGCAGGCTTTGCCTCAGCTGGAGAAAAGGTCTGGATGCTGCAGATGACTTTAGAGGTTGGGGCTGCGTAGTTGTGTAGTTGAAAACGGGCGTGCCGCACAGGACTGAAATGGGGCGTTGAATGGAAATCAACAAGTCTACAGGCGTTCATTAGGAATTCTTCAGAGTTCTGATGAATCCTGAAAAAAGACACCCCACAATCCCCCTGCGGTCCTCATGCCCCCATTTTTCGAAGAAAAAACAGCGGTTCACTGCTTGACCCGCCCGTTACCCGATCTGCCGCTCTTTGCTCAACACACGCTACCGCAGACATTCGTAGCGTTGACGCGGTGCACTTCCAGCCTTCATCGTGAACAATCTGCTGCCAAGATGAAATAAGGTGAATATGTGTGAGTACAGCAGGGTGAGTGTCTTGTTGCTGGCTTAGGGTTTGGGGTCTTTTTAAATGATTCCTGGTCAGAAGCCAAAAAACAGAACAATGACAGACATGTCAAAGGCTGCCAAGGAATCCCCTGAGCTTTAACAAGCCTTGCACACGTTTTGGGGGCCTGCAACAAACGTTTGATCAGCCCAAAACTTACCGCCATAACCCCTAGCAAGCCCTTCTTAACCCCAAACCTCAAACCCGCAATCAGCCCAGGACGCTACCACTTCCATATGGCGGAGCATCTCAGGGAAATGCATGAAACCCATGAAGCAAGCAGGCCACGATTTTGGATACTGCTCCCGCCCTATAACAAGCCGCCCAACACGGTAATTACAGTAGCATTAACCTCTGATTGGTCCGATATATGGTGGTTTCCCAAAATTTGAAGTAACCCAATGTAGACCCCCAAAAAACGATAATCCTTATTATAGGTACCCCCAATATGGTACCCATATGACATACCAGCCCGGCTGCAGCAGTTTCGGAGATCCTGCTAGCAGGTGCCGGCTGCTGAGGGTTCAGGAGGCGGGAGATTAGATAAAACCATGCTTCCCCTTCTATGCTGCGTCCCTCATCACTAAATCCTACAAAGGAACCGGAAAAGTACAAAATGTGCAATGGAACCTTGACTCTGAAAAAACTTCCTGAATACTTTCGGAGTCAGGGGTAGATATGCAATGCTTGCTCAAAGTGTTAAGTAAGACGAACCATCCTAACCAGTGGACTGGTACAGTGCATGTATACTTCCTTACAATCCTTTTGAGGAGGAGGAGCAGGAGCAGCTGCTAGCCAGCTGCAGAGCCTAATACAATCCCCGTACACCGCTGCATTACGCCCGCTTGCATTTTCAAGTTATTGTCCATTTCGCTCTCCACTTTTCCTTTTCCTCACGCCCCTACTCTACCCCAAAACAAAACCATGGAAAACTGCATAACCCCTTCTTACACTAAACCCTAAGCCCCAAGCCCTCAACCCTAAACCCTCGACCCTGAGCCGTAAACCCCAAACCCTCAAGCCCAAAACCCTCAACCCTAAACCCTAAACCCCAAACCCTAAACCCCCTGAACCCTTTAGAGGGCTCCTTATAACTACTCCAAGTAGGAACAGCAGACATGAGCTCCCACCTGCTCACTACCGAGGCCATGGATCTCCTCATACTTCACCTGAGGCTTAGGGTTTAGGGCTAAGGATTTCAAATTTTGGGTTTAGGGTTTAGGGTGTGGGGTTTAGGGCTTAGGGTTTGGGTTTGGAG
>CAJNIZ010043085.1:35027-46133 GCA_905231905.1 Symbiodinium pilosum
TACCATATATATATATATACATGCATGCCTTTAAAAGGCACATAGAATCTAGAAAGCTTAGCCCAGGCCAAGGCTTTCTTTCTTAAACAGATCCTCTAGCTCCCAATGTAGGCCAACGATTGAGGTTTTGGTTCAGGAGATTCGCAAATGACTCATGTTCGGACTTGCCGTCAAAGCAATGTTAGTCCAACAATCGAAATGACATCGCATGTTCTGGATGAGGTCCCTGCTTCCAATCCCAAAAGCCCAAACCCTGAACTCATTTTCTTCCCCAACCCCTTTGTTGCCTCTCTTCCCGACAGCTTCGCCAAACACTGGCAAAGTTGTGGCGTCCAACATAATTCTGAGTCCTCAGAAGAAAAGAACCAGGCTTTATTTGGCCCAGTCCGGGTAATCATACGGAGTATGGAAAGGACTTTCATGTCTGTCTACTCTCAAGATGTAGAAGTATCAGGCTCTAAGCAAGGCTTACTGTACGTGGAGGGTTAACTTGCACCTCATGCCCTAGAGGAATTGCAGTATCTCGGGGTTGTAGATCGCACAAGATTTCCTCCGTCACCGGATCTGTTTCAGAATGATGCCCGTTGCCGTTGATCTCCTCGCGACTCTTACGAAGCTATAAGCCGCTTTCAAACTCTAAACCCCAATCTGTGTTCTGTGATGCAAGTGTGAAAGTTATTGAATTATGATTCATTCTTCTTGAATGCCCGGAAGACCTAAATCCTGAAACCCCAACCCTAATCCCCTAAGCCCTACATCCTGCTTAGAACCCTGCATGGATACAGAATCTAGAGGCTTCTGCCTGCAGAGCTCCAATTTTGGCGATGTTGAAGCCACAGGGCTCTGCGTTCAGGGTTTAGGGTATGCGTAGGGCCCGCATGTAGCAAGGGTTAGTTTGGCACCTGCCAAAGACAGCCAATACCACATATTCTGCAACAGGAGGGCAAAGGCCTGTAAACACACAGCAAAGACTTACTCTTGCTCAGGTGAGAACGAGGGAATGCATGCTAGGGACTATCGCGGGAAGAACCCTGTGAATCAAAAGAACCTTAAACCCTAAACTCTATTGACTATTGACCCTAACCAGAAAACCCTACAGGGACCTACTCTGCCACTCCCAACTTGCCATGAGTACGCTCTTCCACAAACCCACACCCCATCTGCTTAGGACTCAGAATCCTTTGTAAACTCTCCCAAAGTCCATACTGCAACTGCTGCTACTAGCATGGAAAATACCCATGCCCTGCATCTTTGGAGGGAGGAGGTGATTTGTTGACCCCAAACCCTACCTGTGACTCCATTTACCTACAGTTTAGTAGTACTTACCCCTTAATTGGTAGGTAGAACCCATAAAGCTGTAGGTAAATGGACCCACGCACCCCTATGCCCGAAACTTGGATCCCTACACCCTAGTCTGACCCTTCTGTTTACATACGCACAAAGGTATCCCACAAAGGTATCCCCCATTTATACTCCGAATTCCTGTTCTCACTATGTGGACTTCCACGGGGGCCAGTAACTTTCAACAACTCCCACTATCAATATGAGCTATAGTCTAAACTCCTAGTATCCCCCTTAATAAGATCTATAGTAGTCCCCTAAATAATATCCTATATAACCCCCTTTAAGGAGTTTAGACTATAGCTCATATGTCCCTAAACCCTAAACCATCCCAATCACCGCAGCACAACCAATGATCGCTACACGCATGCGCGGCCGATTGAGTTGTGTTGCTTTGGTAGCGCAGATCTCACTGAAAAAGTCTTCTTCCCATCGGGACCATAAGCAGTATCCCCCTAAACCCTAAACCCCCAAAAAGCACTACCCTGTTGAAGCTACAGCCTTGGGCCACTCAAACTTCAACTTTTCAGTTAAGAGATACCCATTACGAGGACCCGCCACTCTGTAGTAGTGGTACACTAGGAATATAAGAGGATCCTAAGATAGGGTTTAGGGGTATAAGGAATATAAGAGGACCACATATAATCCTTATCATCCCTTATAGTCATTATTTCTGGGTGCGGGGTCCACCTAAGATAGCCAGTTCTTTCCATGCAAGTGGCACGGCAATAGTATCATCGAGGTTGAGAACACAATGCCACCAGTTTCCGGGCACAAAAATGGTCTCCTCAAGCACACGCACCAGAATCCAAGTTACCTACGTAGGGGCTTAGCTGGTTCTTGCTGCCTACATTAACTCATGATGCCTAAAACATAGGAACCTCCTACATGGCAGGGTCTCAGAAGGACACCTGCATACTGCAATCCATAAGGAGGACCCCATGTAAGTCCTCTACAATCACCACATGAGCCATAGTCTAAACTCCTAATATCCCCTTAAATAGCCCTATAGTAGTCCCCTATATAATCCCCTATATAATCCCCTATAAAACCCCCTGAAGAAGTTTGGACTATGGCTCACATGTCCCCAGGGTCCCCAAGATTATGCCCATTTTCAGAAGCTCCTAACTGTCAACTGGGCTCAAGAGCCTGTTCCTCTCAGAAAGGGCTAGGGTTTAGGGTTTAGGTCTGGGAGTTTGGCCGCCTTGACGTCAACCACATGGTTTCCAGGTGTTGCCATGTAGTTTTGGAGTCAGGATTTTGTAGTACGTGTCTTGGATACCTCAAAAAGGGTCTGCACCACACGGCCTGGAAAGTTTGGAGAACGACAGGGCTGCGGTTGAAGATTTTATGGTCAGGTACTGTCCTCAGTATGGTTCCCTCATAACGGGAACTTGGATTAAGTTCCCGAACAGCAGCCCCAGTGTTGTTTCGCTATGCTTGCAAGGAATCGCAGGCCTCAAGCACAAACGGGTTCTCATCAACATGCCGGTGAATGAAGAAATCCCACACTGCCCGTAACCCTATGAGTCCTGGCAACTTGATAGGATATAGCTTTGGGACCAAATGAATTCACTTCTAGGTCTCCGGCGTTTTGGGCTCCATACGGCAGATCTAATTCCTATGACTTAACTACAATCGTGTAGGGATCCTTGATGAAACTCCTCGAACAGTATGAGGCGGAATTTAGGGTTTCAGAAGGAGCCTCTGAAAGTATATCCTGCTCAGCTCCCAACAAGTGGCTGCACGCTTGTGGGGGCACGGCCGCATAACCCCGCACAGCCGCAGAACACCCTCTGAGGACAGGACTCCAGGATACTGCACACCTTAGCCCAAACGGTCCATATCGCTACAGAGTAGCCCTAAGCCCTAAAACCCTAGAACCTATAAACGTGTGCCCCCAAGAAGGCATTTGGAAACACCTTCGGGCCCAAAGTATATAATTACCACATACCTACATGGAACCTTGGGTCCAGGTCAGAGATCTGGCCTATGTAATTATTAACCCTAAACCCTTGACCGCGTGGGTGCAGTAGGCGCTTGCAAGTTTACGCCTTCTTGGATGCTCACAACGAAGGTCATTCCCACACTCAGAAAACACCAGATCATCCGATGTGACAGGTACATTTGAGACATTGTCTAAACTCTTAGGGCCTCCCTTTTCTTTTGATAATGAATAGGTCGCTAAACTACTCCTCTGTATAACCCCCTATATGACCAACCCCGTATAAGGAGTTCAGAACCCTAAACCCGAAACCCTAATCCCTAAACCCCAATCCCTCAACCCTATAAACCCTATAAACCCTATAAACCCTAAAACCCTAAAACCCTAAAACCCTTCATAATCCCCTGTGTAACACGCCCCCCCTTAGAAGCAGTCCCTAAACCCCACGAACCCTAAACCCTACATAATCCCCTATATAACTTATATGACCCCCTTTAAGCAGTTGACACTATAGCTCATCTATCCCAGAAGCCCTGGCTCTCCTTCCAACCATGCATATCTCATAAGTTGAAATGACGTGGTTCAGGTTTGAAGGGTCCCATTCTAGATCCTCAGGCAGTTAAGGGGTTTACGGTTTAGGGTTCTAAACTCCTTATAGGGGGTTGGTCAAATAGGGGATATAGAGGAGTAGTATAGGGGCCTATTATTTATGAAAAGGGAGATCCTAGGGGCTTAGATCCTCAGGAAACTTGGACGAGAGGCATAAAATAGGGTGGAAATCCGGATCTTGCCTGCGCAGCGGAGGCACACAAACAGTAGAATCCTAAAGGTGTAGACATGCGCACGGCATGTCTCCACTCTTCAAAGGGGCGTCGACAGGCGTACTCTCAGAGATTACTACGAAGGTGATATTGTGTGGGTGGCGCTTAGGCTATTCCCTTAACTAACCCGCTTGAGTAGTGACCATACAGGCAGTGAGTATATCAGGGTCCTGCCACATTATGATTCTGCTGCTACCAGGGAGTGGGGGGATGGTTACGGGATTGATACCATGCAAGAAACTCTGAATCCGAATCTCCAATATTGGGGACTGTAGAAGCCTGAAAAATTACTAGTATACAAAACCTTCTGTGGATATGGCATAACATATCCCAAAGCCCTAAGTTGACAAAAAAAGGCCCTACCCTAAGGGTCCAAGTACCCAATAATCATATGCTTACCCAAAACCTGTACTATAATTCCTATTACCCAAATCCCAAGTACCTAATTATTGGGTACATGGACCCTCTGGGCTACATTATGGAGGGAGGTGTGGGCTCTTAAAAAGGAGGTTCTCGTAATAAGATCGTCTACATTCGGGGTCATGTAAACGGCTTCCTCTTGCAGCAACATTGACTGCCTTGATTAAATTCGTGTATCATAGGTTTCGGGAGAAGATTAACATCTTCTAGGACGTGGGCAGGAACTTAGACTTCGCTGCTCTACCAAACCAATTCAATTGCCGTGGTGCTTCAGGCAAACTCAACAATTTCCTAGGTTGGTGCTGAACTGAACTTCTAGGTAGATGCTTAATTATCAGCAATCCAAGAGAATCATAGGACTGTAGCTTTGAAATCCAAATTCATGAATCCCTTCACCGAAACCTTAAGCTAAAAACCATTCTAAGTCCAGCTCTACACTCCCAAGCCCCAAACCCGACGAGCTCAACTCCCAAACAATTTCGAGTAATACGGCCAGGTCAGCAACGATCTCCCGAATGCCTGGCGCGTTTGCGCGGCAGAAGATCCAAAAAATGGTTGCCTGACAGCTGGGGATTAGCCGGTTCATCATTGGTTCCGCCACTACCCAGCCCATACTACCCCCCGTAGGTTCCCCCTTAGTTAACCCTTTTACTAAGCCTAAATGTATGGGGAACCTAGGGGGGGTAGTACAGGGGGGGGTAGGGGAACCCATGTGTTCATGGCGGTTAACGCAAAGCAGCCCTGTGTCTAGACGATTGGTTTAGGGGTTTAGGGTTTAGGGTTTAGGGGTTTAGGGTTTAGGGTTTACTGTTGGGATGTTTTAGGAAGTCGGCTGAGGGTCACAGGTTCAGAGATGACACATCTAACTCCCCAGACCCCCAAAAGGATCTAAAACTTAGATCCCCCAGAACCATAAAAGGAATTATATAAGGATTTTATAGGGGTTATAATGGGTCTATATAGGGGATCTAATTTTTAGATCCTCCCAGGGGTCTGGGTCATGCTTGGTTGGGAATAGAACAATGGATCTCTACGGTACTCCATGTATTTAGGCCCCAGAATACTCCCATTACAGACTTCACAATGGCGCATGCGGAAGGCCGAGGATTGCCGTCTCCTGCAGAGGCCTCTTTTGTCAGAAAAGGGGCTCCGGGGGGTGTCTTTTACTTAGCTAAACTAATTTATACCCGTTATACATTGAAAACTGGAAAATTGTTTCGGCTCCGGCATTAACCATTTTGGGGCAGTCGGGTCAGGGAGTGAAGGATTCAAAGGCTCGGGTTTGGCAGGTTTCAGTGCTGGGCTTGGACCGGAGGTGCACAGCATCCCTATCTTCAGGGATCCAAATAGCCCAATGTAGGTAGTACTTATACACATTAAGGCCCCCAATGTAGGTATTATGTACCAGGACCCTCCTTGTACCCTTAATTGGGGATATATGGTCCCTAATAGTGGGTACTTAGGCCCTAATAGAGGGTAGGAGGAGGGTCTAGGTATATACCTGGATTTCCAGGGTATTGGTTACTCTTCAACTCGGAGGAAAAGGCATAAGAACTACGGAGAATAAACCCTAAGACCCTAAGAATTGTTCAGGAGGTCCCAGGAACAAACCTTGTGTCTTGAACCCGACACCCTGTATTCCAAGTCCAGGGAAGGCCAGACCCAACGCCCTACGCCCTGAATCAGGATTTAGGGTTTGGGGTCTAGGGTATACACCTCAAATCCCTCAGTTCAAGTGAAAGCAGGCAAGGGTGCCAAGTTGCCAAACTTTGTTCTGTGACTCAAAGGCAGGTAAGAGTATCAAGAGGACTCGAAGCCCCACCAGGACAAGACTAGGCAAGTAGCAAGCTTCATCGTCGTCATCTGGGAGCATGACGTCCTTGGCTTTTGCCACCTGAGATACAAACTATGCAAATGTCGGTTTCGGGCTTAAGTGTGCTCGTCAAAACTGTCCACACCGGCTGTGGCGGCCGTGAACCACCAGTAAGCATAAGCTTTAAATGCAGGTACGGATTGGCATTAGCCCCTATACAAGGCCTAAACAAGCCTCTGACAAGCATTGCTATGCCTACAAATAATGTAGGACGTAAAGAATCTGAAGAGGCTTTTGTGATGCATACTGCTATATGCTACCAGAGCTTTCAAGATGATACGGTGATAGGCATCCTCATCACTCAGGCTTCTAGATCCCTTAAGGCCTTAACTGTTCAAGTACCCCACTATTGGGGCTGCAAGGCCAAAAGTACCGTTTACATAATTAAAGTCTTTGGGACGCGAATCCCAAAACCTGAAACCTATATGAGCCATGCTCTAAACTCCTAGTATCCCCCCTTAATCCCCCCTTAATACCCCAGGGAGAATTGAAAACAACATGGAAACTACTATAGTATATTAGGTTAATATAGGGATAATGGAAAATCAAATGGAAACTACTAAAGCATATTGGGTTAATTCTGACTGTTCGTGTGCGATGGGAAACAAATAGATCATGTCATGCGGGCCCGGTGCAAACTGGGGCCCCCGGTTACGATGCTAATATGTTGTGGGCTGCATATTAGACTGTCCGTCATGAATTTGAGAAATCTTGTAGCCCAAGCCCCGAAGAGTCAGCCCAAAACTCCCTGGCCCATGCTACTCTTAACCCTAAACCACCCTAAACTGTATGGAGAACTCTAAACACTACACCCTAAACGCTTAAGCCTAAACTCTTAATCCTAAACCTATAGACCTTGAAACCCCGATAATCCTAGACCCTAAACCATAAACCCCAAACTCTAAACCCTCACCGTCTGCATGTGCAGGCTTCTGCTCATCCGAAGCGCTCTCTTCGGAGTTGAGGGAGGGAGGAGTAGCCAGAGCTTTCCTTTTGCGAAGCGCATGTGCTGTGCTATATAGCGGTGGTAAGGGTTTGGTTTGGGGTTCAGGGTTGAGGATTTTAGGGTGTAGGGTGCCCTAAACCCTAGCCCTAAGCCCTAAACCCTGAACCCTAAACCGCCAGGGTTTGGGATTCAGAGCTTGGCACCCAGGCGTGTGGGTTGCAAGTTGGGCTCAACAAGTCAGACCTTTCGCTTCAAGACGAAGAACCCAGGGTTTTTGGGTTAGTCTCATACTTGTGGGTACTGTTGTTGATTATAGAACATATTACGTCACCTAATATTTAGGGGTACCAATAATTTTGGGAACTACCCTTTGTAGGGCATAGGATTCAGGAAGTTGGGGAGGTTCATAGCTAGGGTAAAGGGCTGGGACGGCCGCTCTTCGGCCGGGATCATGCCAGGAAACTTGGAAATCTCAAAGAGCCATCTGAAGAAGGGTTTAGGGTTTAGGACCCTAACCCCCTTTAAGCCCGCATGCAGCTACTTTTAGGCATTCATCGCACGTTTGGGGTGTCCTTTCATCATCCCCAAGAACAGTACTTAATCAGAAAGTCGAGTAGGTGTGTACCCTAAAGCCTGAACCCTAAACCCTAAACGGCTAGTGATTAGGGTTTAGAGCTCAGGGTTTAGAGTTTAGGGCTTAGGGTTTCGTGGTTTGGGGATTAGGGCTTAGGGATATTGACCGCAACAATGAAGAATCAAATGGAAAGAAGACGGAAAATTAACTGGGACTTGGGGTCATATTTGGGGGTCTACAGGCATTGTGTAACACAAATTACCTACACCTTTGTAGGTTATATCTATTCTCAAGGGGGCTTATGGGCTGTACGTATTCATCAGGAAGGAAATACTACTAGGCTGTAGGTAAGTACCTTGGGTTACCGGTCAGGTCAGGCTTACACCAAATGCTCTGACGACATCCCATGCAAATCCCAAATATTGCGACTAAACCCTAACATCCTATAAGCCTAAACCATCCAAGCATCGCCCATGAAGCAGGGTGTTCCAGGCCGAAGTACATAAGGGGTCCTGTCATGGTGAAGGAGTTGGGTGTAAGGCACAGGGCTTAGCACTGGGAATGCTTAGGAGCCAGGACCTTAAACCCTCAACCCAACAAACGTTGACATGTTGAAGCACGAGCTCCCAAACATTTGACAAGTAAGTCCTGAACGCCCAAACCCTGACGCCTCATCATCCTAAACCCGAGAGGATCCTGTATCCCAAGCCTTGAGAAACTTGAACCGTGGGCTCAGGCTTTACGGTTTAGAGGTTTGGGTTGAGGTTTTAGGGTCTAGTCTCTCTTCTTGAAACCCATCCACCAAATGGCAGAGCATTGAAACTATGGCACACGCATTTCACTTCTATCCGATGGAAACACATAGTAGAGCCTAAACACCTTGTACCGTGTCTGTACATGCATGCATACATGCGGATATTCACGCACATCTTCATGCCCGCACATATACGTATGCATAGATGTATACATGTACGGGCATATAGGCGTCATATATTCATACTTCCTGCCTCTATCTACATACATGCATATATGGGCGGTTGTCAAAATTGTGGTCCCTTCTTGGATCCCTATCATAATACGGCACCTAATATTTAGGGTACCCAAAAAGGGACCATAATTTTGACAACCACCCATATATGTATATGTACATACAGAAAACAACATATGCATAACAATGCTAAAAACCCTACACATAGCAACCTCCGTGGCCTGGTGCATGACAGTGCCACTCCGCTTTGGACCGATTCCAATCCAGCGGTACCTAGGGAGCAATATGGGAATGGACGGTTTTGTTAGGGTTGAGGGTTTAGGGTTTAGATTTCTTAGGGTTTTGATAAGGTCTATAGGGCTTCCAGGGTTCAGGTTATAGGGTCTAGGATTTAGGTTTAGGGTAGATGCCTTGAGGCTGCAAGCGCCCAATGATTGAGCAACCACTAGGGATTTGGGCTATGGGAATTATAGTGCAGATACACGGGGAAGTATACAAATGGGTACCCGAAAACCCTTAATCAGGAAATATACCCTAAAGGTAATAGGACGTCTTATTTGGTTAATGGCGCTAAGGAATATTAGGCTTTCTGGGAGGCCTTGGGCCCAACATGAGGCTTTACGTCTGAAGACAGAACCCACGTTTGACCCTAAGTTTCTACAAATGTTGCCCAGTTACTTTGGGCTACTTAAAACCCAAGGGTAAGGAGCTTCAGCAACCCTATTTACCGAGCTTTCAGCCAAAATCAAGGGGGTCCCCATAAGAAGAATCATTTCCCTTAGTGGTCGTCCCCCAATGGCTCAGGGTGCGGCGAGCATGAGATCGAGGATTGGGGGCTGCGATCTAACAGAATAGCCTATCTGACTGCCTTTTGGGTTCTGTGCCACTGTTTTACCTCCTTTTGGGGTCCGGGTAGGCGTTCCGGGGGGCTTAGGCTTTGGAGCTTATAGGCTCAAAGTCTCCGAGTTCGATTCTGGTCTCTTTCTGTGGAATCAAATACATTCTGCTCACCCGTAAACCCTAAACCCTAAACCCTACACTCTAAACCCTAAACCCTATACCCAAAACCAAACAACGGGTGTCTTCCTTTCTGGATTCCTAGAGATGCTTGGGAAGCTTTGATACGGGCCGAGCTGTCACCGTGCTCAGGAGCGGTTTAGGGTTTAGGGTTTAGGGTTTTAGGGTTTAGGGTTTTAGGGTTTAGGGTTTTAGGGTTTAGCAACCCTAAGCGGCTCCATGCATAGTCCCCCTTAAATAGATAGAATATGGGGTATATGGGGATCTTATTAAAATATACCCAAAGCCACATTCTATCTACTTAAGGGGTCCATGTAGCTCTATAGCATCTATAGCTATATGGTTTATAGCTTGCTTTTGAAGCAGGTATATGGGTTTAGGGTTTAGGGGGAACCCCTTAATGGGTTCTAGGTTCTATACACCCTCTTGTTATATAGCCCAGTAACCTACCATTTAACTGGAAGCTTTAAGGATATACACTTGCTTTGGAGTAGGTATATGGGAACCAAATTGGGCCCAAAGTCTCTACCATATATCTACATAGACCTTTTGGGCAAGCAGGTTGCTAAGGTTTCACTGCACAGCCGGTGCCTATCGGGCTATATGTCAACCCCCAACGCCCTTTCATCTCAAATCTTAAAAAAATGCGATACTAGAGCAGGTTTAGGGGCCCCTATACAAATTGCACTTAAGGATTATATAGGGGCTGAGAGTAATAACAACTAAGAACCAATTTCTAACCCACCCCTATGTATCCCTATCGACCCTTGTTCTAGCTGCGCATGAAGCAAACATGCCAAAGTTCTGGCCAAGGATCGGAGGCCTGTCGTCAGCGGCAAGGGCCATGAAGTCATCTGGAAAGTAAGGCCTCACTCTTCTGGGTTGCTGTTAAGGAACTTAAATTAAGTTACTATATTGGGGAAACCCTATTATTTACTATATATACACCCATTATGGTAGCTTAATTTAAGTTCCTTAGCAGCAACCCAGTCTTTGTTGAGGGTTTGGGTACATTGCCCTTCCATGGATCTTTCTGACTCTCGTTCATTGCAGTGGTCCGTACAGGTGACGCGGGCACGGCTTTCTGATACAAGTTCCTCCCAAATCTCTGGGCTTCAAGCTTCACGAAGGGCTGAGAACCCGTTTGACTCAAACGCATTTCTCCTAAACCCTAAACCCTA
>CAJNIZ010043086.1:5618-20452 GCA_905231905.1 Symbiodinium pilosum
TAAACAATATTAGCCTAAACCCTAAACCCTAAACCCTAAACAATATTAGCCTAAACCCTAAACCCTAAACCCTAAACCCTTAGCCTAAACCCTAAACCCTAAACCCTAAACCCTAAACAATATTAGCGGCCAAATGTTTGCCAACATCATCCTGGGTTCTTTCTAAGGTGCTCTATACCAGTTAGGGTTCTGAGGTTTTTGGGTTTAGAGTTTAGGGTTCTGAGGTTTTTGGGTTTAGAGTTTAGGGTTCTGAGGTTTTTGGGTTTAGAGCTTAGGGTTTTGAGGTTTTTGGGTTTAGAGTTTAGGGTTTTGAGGTTTTTGGGTTTGGAGTTTAGGGTTTTGAGGTTTTTGGGTTTAGAGTTTAGGGTTTTAGGGTTTAGGGTTTAGGATTTTCATACAAGGACTCTCGGACTGTAAGAATTATCCCTCTAAAAGCCATGTAAACCCAGTTGTCATTTCATGTTCCGTGTTCTTGTCCATCTGGTTTTCTATTCGGGTAACATCCCTTAACCCCACACCCTTAAACAGGCAGAGTGGTTTCTAATGCATTTTGCACGTTTTCCATAAGATTTTTACACTGTTCCAGACCCTATAAACCCTAAACCCTTTAATTCATTGTTGTTACATTCGCTTCTGCAGCATGTTGAAGATCAGGTCCGAGTTGCTTACCCTCTGACAGCTTACTGGTGCAGGGTTTTCGGATTTGGGCTTTGGGATTTAGATTTTTCCTGGTTACCGGAGCCCGAATGGTATCCGAGCAAGACCCTTGTCGGCTCCTTTCATGGGCTTTTGGGCCATCACCTACTTTCGGATTGAGGTATGGATGATAGAATACTTAGAGGGTCAAAGGGAAAAGCTAGGGAATGATATGGAAGCCTGGATTAAGCAAAGGAATGTAGGATTTCTTGCCGGAGGGTATTAGAATGGAGCTAGACCCTAAACCCCTAAACCCCAAACCCGGCCATTTTCCAGATTCTACAGCTTTTGGTCTGGTGCATAACGGGAAGTGCATCCCGAAAAAGGGCTTAGGGTTTCGGGGCCTGCGGGGGCCCCCCAGAACCCCCATACAACCCCAATCTAAACCTCGAGGCCCTGAAACATGAAATTCGGAGCTAGCCAGAAACACTCGACTCTTGGGCTGGCCTGTCAGGTTGTTTCTGACTTGACTTGTCTCTAAATCCGGAGAATGGGAAAACTGATGGTGCCATGAAGAATTTTGAGAATTTCTGGCATAGGCCGCTCCCCAGAAGTCAATGAAAATCCTCAATGCGTGTGCTGCGGGCACTAGTGCGAGCATAGTGCAGCTCAGGATGTATGCTGTGGTCGGAAGGTTTACCGAAAGGAAGGCTGCTTGGACGCGCTTGGAAAGGGGTTCGTTGTTGCGTCGCTTCTAACGTTGAAATCAGGCACCTTCTGTAGGACTTCACAACCGTACATCCGCATCATGATAGCTGCGCCCTGAGGTAAACCCTAAACCTCAGAGCCTTGGGAGGATCTATCAAAGTTCTTATTGGGCTGTTAAAACAAGCCTGGTCTTGTTTTAACAAAATCCTGAAAAAACCTAAACCCTAAACCCTAAACTTACCCTAAACCCTAAACCCCTAAAGCCCTAAACCCTAAACCCTAGTCGCATAAAGACCTTGGTATATCCTGAAGCCCTACTCACACAGAGCCGGGAGGTTGGAGCGAAGCCGAGGCCGTGTCAACACGTGTCTATAGGTTTGGGTTTTGTAGGGTTTAGGGTTTAGGGTTGTCTATAGGTTTGGGATATGCATTAGGTGGACCCCCCGCCCAGTAATAGTGACTCTTATGGATAATAAGGAATTATATTAGGGTCCTCTTATATATGCATGGTTCCAGAAAGTAGGTTCCCCATGACAGGGGTGTCATAGAGACTATGAGAATATGCAAGGATCCACAGGGCTCATATAGGGATGAATAGATTAGGATTAGGAGCGCGCCCCATCCTGTAATAGTGGTATAACAGGAACATAAGAGGGCCCTGATATAATCCTTGTTATCCCTTATAGTCACTATTACTTGGTGGGGAGCTCCACCTAATGAATAGGGTGTCGGGTTTCCAAAAATAGGGGTCCTTTTCGAGGAGATGTCGATATTGAGACCCCGTCTTCTCGAAAGCCTCCATGTAGCATTACAAGGGGTTCAGGTTGTGCTTGTGGGCCGGGGGGGGGAAGGGGAGGGTTCAGAGTTTAGGCTTTAGTGTTTAGGGTGATTTACTTTGGGGTGGTGGTTCTAGCACATGTTTTTTTTGAGAGTAGTTAGCAATTAGGTAGGGGAGCCTGACTTCGTGTTGGGGTAGGGTGTGAATTCTAGGTTCGTGGGAAACTTGGTTCATGATTTTGGACGATGCAGAACAGGCTAAGGAGCTTTCAGGGTAGTTAGGACAGGAGGTTTGCTTCAGCAGAAGCACATCGGTATCTATTCTTAATTAGCATTTTTCCTAGTACTCTTGTTACTACTGTTACTGCTACTACAGCCACCACCACTATGCTGAAGCACACCTGCAGACACGTTTCAATTCCTGGCCAACTCCTGAAATAATGTGCTGCAGTACGGGAGAAGGTTCTGTGCTGGAGTGTTCTGTTGTGTCGCTAGTCAGGACCTGCTTAGTTTGTGACCACCCTAAACCCTAGATCCTAAACCGGGATGGATGATATTTGCAAAATTCATGCAGGGCATTGAAGTCACAACAGAGTTCTCATGGAGAGGGGTCGCTCGGCAGGTCCTCCTGTATTACTGGGACAATCGAGACGGCTCGTCACTGAGAGACAGGTGGAGAGACACCCCGGAAACCTCCAACAACTTACTGGAGGTTTAGTAGGGAATAAGGAAATATAATATATAGGGTTTATACAGGGATAATGGAAAAGAAATGGAAGCTACTACACTATATTGGGGTATATATTTGGGTTATAATAGGGAATAAGGGAATATTGTATGTAGGGACCATATCGGGATTATATTCCCTTGTTCACAAAAATTAACCACCAGTAAGACAATCTTGCATGCAGGAAGATTTAAGGTTACCAGGTGTCAAGTCTGAAAGTAGTGGTCCTCCTTGGGGTCGCCGGCCTGTATTAGGTTTTTGGGTGTAGGGTTCAGGGCACCGCCGAAACAAGGAAGCCTAATTTTGGCAACCACTGCAAGTAATGTCAACCAAATGCGTTCCTTGCCACTTTTAAGGTTTCTGAGCAAGCCAGTTACTCCAGTGGGTCTCGAATTTAGGGTGTACTTGGGGAGGCATGAGGACTTAGTAAGTAGGTTAATCATGGGCATCCTTGGGGTTACTATATGGATTCTAGGGGTTATAAGTATGCTTACTAAGTCCCCCCGACCCTAAACCCTAAACCCTAAGCCCTGAACCCTAAATAATATAGTAGTTTCCACCTTCTTTTCCATTATTACAATATTAACCTACTTACTGGGTCCCCCATATTCAGTTATCAGAATATTAGTACCTGGACCCTAAAAGCATGTAAAATAGCAATATTCTGGGGACCATCTTTAGGGCTTGGGTGCCATCAGTTTACCTACTTTTTGGGTTTAGGTATTAGTAAAAAGAGTAGCACCATGAGTAAGATGGTTCCATTGTTGTCGTGGCTTGGGGTCTGAGGTTACCGACAAAATCACAATCCGAATCCTGAAACCAAGTGTGCTAAACCCCAAACCCCAAACAGACACAAGCTCTCTAGGATTTAGGGTAAAAACGCATGGTCTCCGATAATGCCACCTTTAAGAAGAAGTCATTGTAGAACCGCTTTCGGGTTCTATGCTGGGCTTGCCCTAAACTTGGCCCTACACCCCCAAAAATTAAACCCTAAACCGAAACCCCAAACCCTACACCCTAAACTCTGAACTGTAAAGCCTGAACCCTGAACCCCAAACCCTGAACCCTAAACCCACAACCCTGAATAGTAGCTTCCAGTGTATTTTCCACTAACTTGGCCTTAAAACCTTAAAACATCCTAAACCCTCAACCTCAAATAGTTGTTTCCATATTTTTCATTATCCCTATCAAACCTCTATTATAACCCACCCCAAAGCCCTACGGAGCTTAGGCCCAGCCTACCAGGGCTGGTGGTTCGGTCGCAGTCTCGGGGGCCAGCAGGCCGGCTGTTTGCGACAGCACGCATGGTCCCTTTAAAGTGGTTTTTTTATAGAGGTTATATAGGGGTTGTATAGGGATAATGAAAGGAAATGGAAACTACTACTATAGGGTTTAGGGTTCAGGGTGTCTCAGTGAGGGGGTGCGCTGGTGCTGGAAGCACCCAGGCGCGCACCTGCATGGCCTACCCCCGCTGGCGCTCCACCCCTGCCTCGACCTTTACGGGTTTAGGGTTCCTCCGACCTCTGATCGCGTTCCTGTCTTCATATTTGTTCTTTGCACCCGTCTACTTCGAGATTGGGCCTTGCCCTGTCTAGACCAGGCGGGTGCACGGTTTGGGCTGGGTGTGACTCCAAGTGGCCTTGTGCAGACTAGACTTGGGTCTGGCTCGAGGCCTCTAGTGTTCTTCAGATGGCGCCCTGACTGGATGCCCCCAATCCTGAACAAATGGGTCTTGTGCTTATTGATTGAACTTCGAGCCTTGAACCAGGCGGACCTGTCCAGCCTAGACGGGTGCCAGGTTTTGGTTTGGGACTGGCTCGAGGCCTTTAGTTTTCCTCAGATGGTGCCCTGACTGGATGCCTCCAATCCTGTCTGAGCAGGTCGGTGCGTCCAGCGCAGGGTCGGTGCAAGGTTTGGGCTGGGTCTGGCTCGAGGCTTCTTGTGCTTATTGACATTGAGCTTTCCAGGCCATCGAGCCTTGGATGAGTTGGACCTGTCCAGACAAGACCGGTGCAAGGTTTGGGTTTGGGTCTGGCTTGAGGCCTCTAGTTTTCTTCAGATGAAGCCCTGGCTGAATGCCAAATGAACCTGTTTAAACCAAACACGTGCAAGCCTCGAAGCTTCTGTGTCTCTTCATGGGAGAGGGGCCTGGAGGCTCTGGGAGGCCCTGAGAGGCCTTGGGGGGCCCGGACTCCTTGAAACGCCTGCAAAATTCGCTAGCAAAGAGGGCCAGCTAAGGCCAGAGGCACTGCTGCAAAGCTCCAAAAGAGGGACGCTTGGGATCACAGCTGCTTGTGGGACATGGAGCTCTGTCGACGGCCGGAGGGCTTTGGGTTGCGGAGCTCCTTCGCCTGCCGGCTTCGGTGCATACGCCCTGCTCGACTGCCCGGGCTCGTTCAGTTTAGGGTTTAGTTTGGGGTTTACAGGCAGGCTGTCTGCAACAGCACACGCAGGGGGTTGGCCTTTGGGGCAATTAGGTTTTTTTCGCCATTACTTACATGAGGACACTATATACCTTTTGGTTTTCCAGGGGCTCTACAGGCCAACCAAGACACAAGTAGGGTGCAAGATTGAGGGGTCAGGGTGTAGGGATTGCGTGACTGTCCGAAGCACAAAGCGTGGGGCTATGACGTCATTTTCAGGCGCCTTAATCCTGCAATCGTATGCCTGAAGATCCCAGCGGGTTGCTGACCAATGCATCCACTGTAGGAGTATGGTCAGCGCGATTTCGCGGTTCTTGTGGTTGTCACTGACATTGTACTGTCTTAAGGACAAAGTCGTGCATGCCCGTATGTACGTTGCAATGGAAGGACACAGAATGCTTTGCATCACGAGAGCCCTATATATGTCCGGCGTCATTATATCTTGCTTGTAAGCCAGGCTTGTACAGCTTGGTGATTAGGGATATCATATCGATATCTGGCATCGCCTTGACTGACACGTGCCATTGTGATCCCTTCACCTGAGATTAATTACGGAGCCTGTCTGACCCCCAACAGTAAAATTGCCCTTGGTAAATCTTGAAAAGAGTGGGGAACATTGGAAACGAGCTTGGGAGTGCGTTTTGTGGCTCAAACCTTGGACCCTGAAATCCAGAGCTGAGGCTCGGAACCCCAAGTCCCAAACACCTAAAGCTAAGATGCTGGACGTTAACTCTGTGAGCAACACATTCGTGTACACGCCCTTCCACGCACCAACGTTCGCACAATGTTTACAGGGTGTTTCTGGAGGTTGGCAGAACCCTTTCAGGGCTCGTAGAGGTCATTCTAGAGGTGGTTCCATAAGGTCCTGGGTACAGGGTTCAGGGTTCGGGGTGGGGGTGGGGGGGCTCGTTGAACTCGCTGGGTTTCGGCTAGCTTTTGTTAGCTAACTTGTTGGCGGGGGGCTGAACAAATTTCAGCTTACCTTGTGAACTGTTCTTGCAGGGTCGCGTACACATATGATTTCCTTCCTAAGCCAGACAACCTTAAATCCTACATTCTGGGCCTTGAGTCCTAAACACTAACTCACAAATCCTATATCTCAAACTAAATCCCCGTAATAACTAGATTCTAGATACTAAGCTGAACCTCCTACATCCCAAACCTACATCCCCTTAATCCCTACGAGCCATGACGTGTCGAGGTCTGGTCACACTGCGCCTCGGACGCGCAGACACCCCCAGTCACGGGCTGGAAGATTCCTTGGGATGGGACCGTGGAGGAGCCTTTAGGGCGGTTCAGGGCGGTTTGGGGATTATTGGGTTTAGGGATTAGGGATTAGGGTAGAGGATTTAGGGAATATGGTTTAGGGATTAGGGTTTAGGGTTTAGGGATTAGTGTCAGAGGCATGGGGATACATATGAATATCTGGAGGGGGGTGGGTGCTTGAGGTTATATAGGGATATATAGGGGTGACATAGAGGTATAGGGGTATAGGGACACATCGGGATATATCTGTGTGTGTACACTTGTACACATATACGTGCGCATGAGGGTGTATACATACATATATGTGCACATACGCATATACACAGTTCTACACATATAGGTACGCATGAGTGTGTATATGATACACATCTACGCAGGGATATCTAGGATTATGTAGGGATACCAAGGACTAGATAAGGATACATAGAGCTCCTAGAAACGAACGGAGAATCAACTGCAAAATGGAATTAAACATGAAATACAAGCCAGGTTTATACAGGGCTAAGTGTTAGGGTTCAGGGCTTCAGCGTTTGGAGTTTGGGTATAGGTGGGGTTGAAGTTTGGGCTCGGGGCCTGCAAATCTACTACTTGAAGTTTCATGGATAGCTACAGATCCATGCGCCGAGCCCTGTCACGTACATCCTAAATCACTGCACCCCTCTTCCTGAGCCCTAATCCCCTGCCCTCGATTGCTACATCCTCAACCTCATCCCTAAACTTGGAACACTCAGCCCCACAGCCATATTCATACACCCAATTATGGGAGCTTCTAAACGAAATTAAGCAGTATTCCGAAATCCTCTTAGATCCCCTTTCGCGTTATTTCCACACAGGGTCGCTACTGGCCTCCATCTTGAAGAATTCCTAGAGCCCCTTGAACCTTGCAGTGTCGCTTCCAGGCGGCTTTGCGGGTCCAGCCAGAAGCGGAGAGGCTGCTATCTTCTTTGTATTGGAGGAGTTTGGCTCATTAGGGGTAGAAGGCTTTTCGGGGGCTGAGGGTTTACTTGCCGGTGGGGAGGATCCTTATAATCGTCGCTATATAATTCCCATAAAATACGTACATTCACCCTCCCACTCCCTCTCAAGCACCACTGGTTTCATGGTTCGAGGTTTCAGGGCTTATGGTCTAGTGCTGTGGCCGCTTGGGATTCAGGATTTGGGCCAGGACTTGGGGGGCTAGGGGTTCATGATTTGCGCTTTCGTCCAAACTCCTTAAAGGGGCTTATATAGGGGATTGAATAGGGATGTTTGGGGGGATATTAGGAGTTTAGTTGATAGCTCATCTAGGGTTGAGGGCTTCAAGGGCTGGGAGTAGGGTTTTGCATTCCATTTTAGGGCTTGCTGCTTACAGTGGTTTGGGGCTAGGCTAGGAGTTGTCACCTGGTTCACTGCTATGTTCCTGGGAACTTCGGCAGCATGATAAGTGATTATGTAAGTACGTAGTAAAGACTTCACCCAACTTCCTGAAGAAGCTATAAGGGATATGAATTATCTTGGGAAACGTATGAAGCCCCTTGATGTTTCAAGTATGGGGCACAGCCGAGGGCTGCACGCATTCAAGGCAGGGGTAATTGGAGCAACCACATATGGAGGCTTCTTATCATGGGAATCAGGTACCAACATTAGGAACCGCATTATCCCCTTACAAGCTCGTTGTATCATTACCTGAATCCCCAAGGTGGGTAAGATAATGGACCAAAAAAACAAAATTGTCCAAAAGGCATTTATTCTACATAGTTTGGGGGTCCAGGTAATCACTACGGATACAAGGAGCTTGTAAAGGGACAATGGGTGTGTTTGCGAGCTTAGGGAGTGTGCTGAGAAGCTTCCACATTACACGCAGCACATGTTGCAGAGGCTGGACAACAAAACCCGAATAATCACGAAGATTTGTTGTGGTTAGGGTTCCGGAAGGATCGGGCAGATAGAATGTGGTCTATGGGTCTGCCGTCGGCCTAAGCGGTAAAGTGCAATGTCCTCACTCGACTTGACCCAAGAGCACAGAAAACGGTTTAATTCAGGAAATGGTCACCATTAGTTTTCCCTGGTTCTTTGGGCAGCATGTCAACTGGTCAGCTGAACCCCAAGGGTTGATGGTGGAATCGCTTGGCTTTCAAAGGAGAATCCTACACCCTCAGCCCAAAACCTTAACAGTCTGACGCCACGGGGAAATTTGGGGAGCGAAGTGCTGCGGTCGCTCCTCCACTACTTCATTCTGGACAACCGCATTCCGTCCTGGCCCTTGCAGAACATGAAACATCCTGCTCTGCGAGCTTGTGGGAAACCCCTTCATGGGTTATAGTTCAAACTCCTCACAGGGGGTATGGGGGATTACATAGGGGCGTATTCTAAGGGCTATTGATGGGGATATTAGTAGTTCAGATTCTGGTTCGTATGACCCCATCGTCCATTTCATGTTCCATGTTCTTCTTCATTAGATCTTCTTCCCAAAAACCCTAGAAGCCGGAGCCTGAAACCCTGTACTACGCCTTGAACCCTACACCCTGAAGCCTAAAACCCAAAACACCTAAACCCTGAACCCGAAAACCCTGAATCCTTAAAGCCTGAACGGAACCCCAAAACCCTAAAACCCCTGTGGTTTGGTTGGCGCAGGCAAGAAGCCGATGCCAGAATACAGTTGGACGCATGGCCCCGGTCAGGCTTCAGGTCTTGCCCTAGGGATGCAAGTGGCCGAGTGTAGGTCAGGGTTTAAGGTTTAGGATTTAGGGCTTAGGGTTTAATTAGGGTTTAGGCCTCAGGGATCCAAATGGCCCAATGTAGGTATTGTTTACATATACTTGGATCCCTCGGGTCGGGGCTTGATTTAGGATTTCGGGCTTCGGATCTAGAGTGCTTAGGGGTTGGGGTCCAGCGTGTATCTACGTTTAGGGTTTAGGATTTAAGGTTTACGTTTAGGTTTCAAGCTTTAGCTTTGAGCCCTGAACTTCTAAACCCTAAGCCAAGGGCTCCGGTCTCTGAACTTTCCTTCCGACACTTCAGGAAAATTTATATTGTCCCCGCAAGACCACTCCCGATTTTGATAAGATTTAGTCTTTAGAATTCAGGGCCCTAAACGTCTTCTTAAGATCTTGGGCCTCATGATTACTCTTCGGCGATGGAGCTTGCAAAAAGTAATTGTCACGACTAATGTAGACCCCTGATTGATAAACCTCCTACCCTTAATAGGGGCTATCGTAGAGATCCTAATATTAAGGTCCTGAAAAGGAGGGAATTCATCAAGGCTCTACATTTGTTACGGTGCCTTCTTCCAGGGCTGCATACAAAGACAAGGATGTGTATCGTAGAGTCCTGAAACTCAAGGTCTTCAGGGCCTGAGCTGTGTTTTATGCTGGGAAGGGACCCCCATCATGTCCTTACGTACCTATAGTCCCTACACATCCCTGGGGTCCTCGAAATGTCCAACTACCGGAACCCTCGCGCATAACATGAAAAAATGTCATTGTGTTTCATCCAAAGTCATGGTTTGCTCCCCTAGTCCTTGACCTAATTAAACCCTGAACCTGTAGCCCTGAATCCTAGACCCAAAGCCTAGTCCCGAAATCCTCAAGCCCTAGATTGGGTAGGTGTGCCAGAGTAGAAGTGAAACCAAGACTTGGCATTTTAGGAACCGGCGCGTGTCGTAGAATTGCAGCGAAATAGACGGAGCGTCTAAAAGTTAAGGGTCTTTCTTTGGAAGTCCTTGTAATCAGGATCACAGGCATTTGGGTACACTAGGAAACCCCCATTCTTTTGAGAACGCCACATGCTGAACATCAGAAACCCTACGCAAACCTTATATAACTATAGTCGAAACTAGGGGACTACTACAGGGGTTTCTAAGACGGATACTAGGAGTTTAGACAACGGCCCATATATGACTCATAGATCCCTAGCTGTCCACAAGCCTATGAAGCCCGCAGAGCCCTTCCAGAATAGCTCGCACCCTCATTACCTACACCGTGTACTCTAGTGTCTATAGAGTGTTTCCTTTAGGGTTTGCACCCGGATGCCCTAAACCCTTACTCTGAATCTTGCGAGGATCTAGAGAGAAGATCCCCCTCAGGGGCTCCAAGAAATTTCCCAATAGTAGTACAGAGTACCTTCTTAAGGTCTCTACTTCTATATCCTCCCACCGGTCTGGGTACCCGAAGCCCTCAACCCTAAACCCTAAGCCCTCCACCCTGAACCTCGAACCCTGAACCCCAAACCCTTCCCAGCCTGTTGCCTTTGCCCAAGGAAATCTTGAAGAACGAGTCAAAGCCACTTGTTCTCAGAGTGAAGCAATCGCAGGAGATGGGGTCTACGGCTACAATAACACGTTATCGGTAACCTCAACTGAAATGGAAAATCACATGGAAAATCAGATGGTAGCTTGGGCTAGTTTGGGCTATATTGGGTCTAGGTTGGAAAACAGACATTGTTTTTTCGAACCCCAAATCCCCAAGCCAGGACCCCACAGCTATCATATGACCATAGCAGAGTCCTAATTATGGGGCTTGGGGCTACCAACAATCTCGTATTAGGGTATATGCCTCGCATGTTCAGAGAGGTGTCTCCCTAAACCAGCATAGTCTCATCTCGATCCCGTTCTTGCCTGATGAAGCCAGAAACTTGAAAGGGTGGTACTCCTTGCAGACAGCTCCAAAGCAAGCATCAGGGTGTAGGGCTTAGGAGGTAACATGTTGGTCAGGATTCATAGTCTCTTTAAGTAGGTAGAACATGGAGTATATGGGGGTATTATACTATACTCTAAAGCCATATTCTATCTACTTAAGGGGGACTATAACCCTAAACTCTATATAGTAGTTTCCATTTTCTTCTCCATTACCCCCATAAAGCCCCAATATAACCCTTATCTACTTAAGGGGGGCTATCAAGAACCTGCCGCTGGCTATTGGAAGCAGGGCCCTTGCGCTCTCCATCCAGCCAGCTTCACAAGCCCGAGCTTGAAACAGATGGCCCAGCTTTCTGGGTTGCTTTTAAGGAATCTAATTTAAAGTTACTATTTTTGGGGAATCCTGCCGATGGTAAGTTTAATTTAAGTTCCTAAACCTTAAGCCCTAAACTTTAACAGTAACCCAGTTTGCATCTGCCCTTTGGACCACCAAGCTTGGTCTCTCAGACCTGCGAGTCTGTAGCCTCTTCAGCAAACTGAGAAAGGCCTAAGAAGCCCAGATTTTAGGGCGTTTAGGGTTTAGGGTTGCCTTAATAAGCCTTTACAGTCCCCAAGAACCCGCCATAAGGTCCTTAATTTGAAGGGGCCCATATACGGCGGAAGGGGCGGCCATAGCAACCCGAATGAATTTAGAGTTGAGGGCTCGGTGTTGCCTCATCACACCACACCGTCAGAAGAATTGCTGCAGGTTTCTAGTCCCAAAGAGAGTGTAAGATCACATCCTCCCTTTATTTATAGTATTTTACAAGACGACTGTAAACCTTCCGTGGTTCAACAACCACCAAACCAGACCCCTAATTTCAGATTTGAAGTAGGTTTGCAGCATAGCCTGTAAGCATGATAAATTGCGTCTTCACTTTTGATTCTGGCCTAGCTTACCTGGAACCTGGACTTGCTTCTTTTTTAGGGGCTCTGTCCTACATATTTCTAGTGTATATCCCAAAACAGGAGGGACATCCAGGGTCCAGGTAGGTCTTAGGAATCTAAGGTTCAGGGACTAGGATTTCTGAAGTTAAGGCTTGGGGGGGGGGGGGGCAGAGCTCACCTGTAGCCCTAATCAATAGGCAGGTATACCCTATAAATCTGTTCGATAACTGGGGTTAACAGGTAGATGTTACGGCTGGGGATGTGGGCTAAACCATGGGCTTAGGAGAGCCAGAACAGTTCCCCCGCAAGCCCTTCAGCTCACAGATACCGGTTGTGGCTCCCTTCCCTGGTCCCTAAACCCTGAACTGTGTGGCGTTTTGGGTTTAGTGTAGTAGTTGCATACTTCTATAATTTACACTGGAAGTCCTGCCTTTGCATTTTGGAGCTCAACCACCTATTTTATAGTTACGTGATCCCTATCAGGGGACCCCGGAATTCCTTTCAGTTTCGCGAGCCCTTGACGTGTTGGGATCGTCTTTCTGTTTGCTATTTAATGGGTGCAGGAAAGGACAAGAACATCGTAATTACTGTAGGCCCTTACGTTCCGTTGAAGGGGTTAGAGGAAAATGTAGGGTTCAAGAAATGGACAGGTTAAAGGAAAGTTCAAGGATTTGTTCCTTCATCCCCTACTAGCAGCCCCATTTGGTATTTTCCGTAAATAGGGCAAATTAGACCGCAAAATATTGTGTAATCCTTAGTAGGGGCACCTCCAAAGAGGGATCCCTGATTATGGGGACCCCTACTTACACCCCGCACATCCCGATGATATCCCTACATGACCTACAGAACCCTTGCTCTCCCCCGTAAAGGTACCCTTAATTTTGACTTCTTTGGGGTCAGGAGAAAGCCAGACTGGCCAGCAACCGCGCGGAGGCTGGCGCGACGCTTGGGTTTGGAGTTTTGGGTTTAAACGGTTTAGGCGGTTTAGGGTTTAGGGTCTAGGGTTTAGAGTTTCGGGTTTAGGGGCCACACTCCTCTGTGGCTCTTCGTGGTCTTAGACTAGATAGAAAATTGATGTATATGACATGTAAGTCTGCTTATGCACATGTCGAGGGCGATGTCAGGATATGTATTGGGTCATTCCCCCTCCCGGTAGCTGTCCTTAAAGGGGCCTTATTAAGGGGGCTCTTATAACTCCTATGACCCATTGTGGTAGCAGTTACTGCAAGGGGGAATGACCCAAGATATGTAGGGTTTAGGTCCCAGGGACGGAGCTATGGTTTTGGGAGGTGGGGTTGCCCTCCCACAATTGTAAGGATTCTGGAAAGGGCACTCAACAAGAGAACTGTCCTTGGTGAAGGCGTTTATACAAGATTCCATGTTGGTTCTTTGAAGATAATATTTAGGGCTTTGAATTTTCAAGCCGATCCCTTCTTTGGATACCACGCAGGAGGAATGTTTGTTTTGATATTGGTGGTACATAAGGGGGAACCACGTCTTTACAACGAACAGCTTCAGGGCCTGACGGTCTTCCCAAGTAATGAGCCAAACATATCTCATAGTTCCTGATCTAAATTACAATTAAAGAGGCCTGCCGGCGCGGCCCCTTAACTAAGACTTTTTTGTGCTAAGACAGAGGTGATACGGTAATATTAGCATTTTATGATATACCTACGTGGGCCCCAAGCCCTAAATCACTCTTCTGTATTGGGGTAAGTCACGTCGCTAACCCCTACATAATTCTCATAAATTACCCCAAAATCCAGGCATGACCCCAAACAATCCTTACATGCCCCCCATATAACCCCTATATCACCCTGGTGTAATCCCTATGTAACCCCTAGACCCTAAACTCTAAAGAACCCCTACATCATCCCGCTTGGGTTGAGAGTTTTGAGCCTAGGGATGCCATCATGAAGCTTTCTAGAAGGTTGGTGGTCGAGGGGTTTAGGGTTTAGGGTCTAGGGGCTGGGACTACGGGAATTGGGGTTTATGTAGGTGGATTTTTTCGGGGTCATATAGGGATTATACAGAGGGGTATATAGGGTTGATTCGACTTTGAGGGTTCCGGGCTGGGTGTTGAATGATTCTTGATGGGACCCTAGTCCCATGCATCCATCTATCTCTCCTAATTATGACCGTGGAGCCTAGAACCTCATCTTATCAGGCTCTTTCTTTCATGCAGCCCTGTTCTTGGCAGTCCCGTGGGTCTGGGGATGTGTGTAGGGAAAGCCTGAGAAGCAGCGTAAGTTCGGCACGCAAAAGTAGACACACGGGTCTAGGTGGTCCAAAACAAATTCTTCTACCCGGTGCTACAAACGAGGCACAACTGTTCATGGCAGCCCTAAACCGTAAACCCTAAACCCTGAAGCACCCGAAGGAGCCTCATCTGCCATCTTAGCTGGGTGGCGCGAAGACGAATGGCTGTTCTAACTATCCCCCTCCACGCCGTACAGTGCAAGGATCTTTCCTGATAAGGTGGAACCCCTATCAAGCCTATCTTTTTCCAGTTGTCCATATGATTTTCCAGATGTTTGTTTTTCCACATGCTGCAGTTTTCAAGGATGCCCGAAACCCAGATTCCTAAATGCTTTCCCCTTCCCTCAAATAATAATTCGTCCCTCTACTGCATGATGGTACTACACTGGCAATACTCCTCGTTTTTCAAGGATATGTAGTTTCCCTAAATCAGGCGACCCCAGTGTAGACCCCCAAAATTTATAATCCTTTTTCCCTACCCTCGCAGTGGGGTTGT
>CAJNIZ010043086.1:20552-58811 GCA_905231905.1 Symbiodinium pilosum
CCAAAACCCTGAAACCCAAAATCCTGAAACCCAAAAACCTGAAAACCCTAAACACTAAACCCTAACACTAAAAGCCTGAGCAATAAACCTGCCTTGAGGAGTAGAGGTTTGGTGCTGAAGCTCGCCTTGGAAGACTACTGGGTTGCTGTTACGGAACTTAAATTTAGTTACCATAATGGGTATATATAGTAAATAATAGGGTTTCCCCCATATAGTAACTTAATTTAAGTTCCTTAACAGCAACCCAGACTAAGGGCTTGAAGTTTGAGCATTTTACGGTTTAGGGCTTAAAGCTTAGTGTTTAAGGCTTGGGGTTTAGGGCATAGGGTTCAGGGCTTAGCGCTTAGGGTTTAAGGCGGTCTTGGGCTTAGGACTTAGGGTTTAGGGTTTAGGGCTTCGATGTTAGGGTTTAGGGTTAATACGGCGGCTTTTGAGGGGTTACATAGGAGGATGCAGGGATTAGATAAGGTATAGGGATACTTCCCTAAGACAGGAACATCAAATGCGATAGAAAATGGAAAGTGAAATGGGAGCCACCGTTTGGGGTTTAGGGTTTGGGATGTAGGGGCATTCCACCAATGACAGAGACCCAAATGGAGCAAATGGAAAGTTGAATGCAAGGAATTGTTGAGGCCATTTAATAGATGTAAACATAACTACGACTTTTTGGGCCTGAAAGTCTACAACTACCTAAACCCTGAACCCTAAACCCTACAAGCCCTATAAACCCTAAAAGTCCTGAAATCTTGTAAGCCCTACAGGCCCTATCAACCCGAAAAGTCCTGAAATCTTGTAAGCCCTACACGCCCTATAAACCCTATAAACTCTATAAACCCTATAAACCCAACCTATCTAATTTGGCTACTAAACCCTACACCCTAAACCCGAAGTTGCACTTTAAAGCCTTGGGACTGCCTCTGATGCAGCCCAGGGCTGACGTCCAGCAGACTGCCGAGGACATGAAGGACGTCAGTTTAGGGCTTCGAGTTTAGGATTTAGGGTTTAGGGTTTAGGGTTTAGGGTTAGGGTTTAGGGCTTAGGGTTTAGGGTTTGGGGTTTAGGATTTAGGGTCTAGGGTTTTTAGGGTTTAGGATTTGGGGTTTAGGGTTTTTAGGGTTTAGGGTGATTCTTACCTAGATAAAAGGGTTCTAGTGGGAACCACCAACAGCAAACCCCAAGAATACAATAGGAATATAAGAAAATACAAGGACCCTGGTAGGTACATTCCGGTTATATTCCTACTATTTTCTTGGGGTTCCATATTCGGGGTTCCCAGTATAGTCCCTTCACAAAACCCCTGGAAGAATCCAGAAAGTAGACCCGCCAATAGTTCCAACCTTAGATTTCGGAGGAGCTGCTGTCCCGGGCTGCTGCAATCCCCGTACCGCGGCAGAAGCTGTCCCTGAGCAGCACTGAGACACGAGATGTTCAGAACATCTCATCTGTAATTTAGGTGGACCCCCAACCTGTAAGGGATAATAAGGATTTCATTGGGGTCGTCTTATATTCCTGTTATGCCAGTATTACAGAGGTGAGGGGGGGGGTCCTCCTATTCATTATCATTAACAGGGACACCCGCGATTGATTGAAATCCCCCCATGAAATCCTTACAGTTCCTCAGGTTCCGATATTGAGTAGCGCCAAGATCGCCGAATCTGTGCAAGCAGAGATGCAGAGTTTTCGGTGACAAGGATATTTAGGGTGGGGTATTGTTTGATCTTTGGGTGTGTAGCTTGTGGGGTTGAGGGCTTTATGCTCCAAGCCCTACACCCTAAACCCTATATCCTAAAACCTACACCCCAAAACATACAACCGTGGGTATTTCACAAGAGCTTTCCAGCGATTGTACAGGGACACGTTGGAGAACCCCGCAGTACAGTACACTCATGTGAGCCATAGCCTAAACTCCTCAAAGGTGGGTTGTATCGGCAATTGTTGCTTCCTTTATTTAGGGTTTAGGGTTTAAGGTTTAAACTCCTTAAAGAGCGTTATGTAGGGGATGATGAAGAGGATTACTATAGGGGTGTCTAAGGGGGATACCAGGAGTTTAGACTATAGCTCATGTAACTGCCCGCCGCCGTAGCCCCATCGCAGCACGTGACAGGTAGGCTTCCAAATCCCTTGATATGCGTGGAGTCCAGTATGTAGAGGCTTGCGGACCAAAAAACATCAAAGCAGCTGCATAAACAGGAAAGATAAAAGCGAGGAGTAATGGGCGCAATTGAATGAATCCATGAACTACCCTACTCCACCCTAGGGATCCATGTATACAAATAATCCCTACATTGGGCCCCAAATTCTGTAAATATTGCCTACATTGGGCTATTTGGATCCCTAGGGCCACATAAGTCTGCAGCATCAAAGATGGTCCCTGCAACGGTTGCACTATTCTCGGAAATGGGTCTGTGTATAATTGTTTTTCCGGGGATGATAGGTCAAGACTTTGCAAGGCGCAACACAGCAACATCGAGGTTTGGGCGATAGGGTAGGGAGGGTGAGGGTTCAGGGCTGTGTGGTTGTCGGATAAATTGAACTGTTTGACATCTATTGTGTTGCACTTGGCAGCACAGTGGCACTCCTGCCTTCAGGTCGTGAACTGCTAACACGTAGGCTGATTTGTTTCTATTAGATTTGTTGCTTCGCTGTGAGCCAGCCCTCATTGGGTCATGACCCCAGGTTGAGAAAATGGCTTCTAGCCTGCAACCAACCGAGTACTTAAGGGACCGAAGTAGATACCAACATCATGTTGAGGTGCAAATTTAGATCGTAAATCCTGAGCCGTGACGTCAGCCTACACTTTGCTATCGACTGTGCTGGGCCTCTCTTGCCTGGTGCTTGACAGGGTTGAGAGCTTCGGGTTCTTGGGATTTTGCTAAGAAGCTTTTGGCTAGATGCCTCTATCCGGCTTTAGTCGAACGAAGTAAGTTCAAACGATAATATGCTTAACAAGGACCCAGCTTTACACCCTAAACCCTCGACTCCCCAAACATTGGCACTTCTAGTACACGATCCTAAGCAAAGCCTCCTGCTAGAATCAAGACACTGGCTTGCAGCTAGCCTAGACCCCAAATCCTTAAGGGGGGTTATGTAAGGGTAGGGGATCATATAGGGAGCTACTTTAGGGGTTCTTCGTAGGGGGATAATAGGCGTTTACACTATAGCTCACATAGCCCCTAAACCCTAAACCCTTAAACCCTAAATACTCAGAGAAAGTACACCCCCTTCGTTTTGCACTTGGCATTTCCAGGGACAGCATCGGGATACTGGAAGAGCTCCAGGCTCTTGGGCCTTAGGCTTTATGGCAGGGTTTAGGGTTTAGGGGTTAGGGTTTAGGGCCTGGGTTTGCCGTTCAAGGGGGGATTAGGATTTAGGGTTTAGGGTTTGAAGTTGTTTGTCGGTTTGGAGTTTGGGCTGTTTAGGGTCTAAAGTTTATATGAGGTATAGCCTGAACTCCTAGTATCCCCTTTAGTAACCACTATAGTACTCCCCTATATGAACCCCTATATATACAATTTCAAGGAGCTTAGATTGTAGCTCATTTGAAGGGCCTAGGCTTCTCACTCAAGATTTTTGGTCTAGGTAGGTGGAGGGTCATGGGGACTTAGTAAGTCGGTTAAGAATGGGGATAATTGGATTTATTATACGGCTTTAAAGGGGTTGCAAGCTGACCCTCCAAGTACTTTTCCTTTCAGGTTCGTCCTGAACTCACTTAATTGGGTTTAGGGTTTAGCGTTAGGAGCATAGCCCTTAATCAGGATATCTGGGACCCCAAAGCCATTTAAGGGTACACAGGGTATAGGAGCTCACATCTGCCACGTGTTCTCTCGGCAACCCCCCTTGAACCCTGAACCCTTGAACGGCTAGAACTGCCGAGTTGGATGTTATTGTTTGTTCATGTGTAGGGTTTAGGGTTCCCCTACTAATTATCCCAGCTATACACGCCCCCCCTACTAGGTTCCCCTTAGTTCAGCTTAGTTGGAGAGTGCACAAAAAGGGGAAACTCTTCCGGGCGTAGAATAGGCGGGAAGTGGCAAGAGAAAGATTCCTCCGGCCTCCCGCTTTAGATTTAGGATCTTGGGTCTCGCGTTCCAGGTACTTGAAAGTCTCAAAAAAGTGTTAAATCAGTAATGTTAGACCTTCTTCAATTTTTTTCGGCCCCTCCCCCCCCTTACAATAGGGCCCTCAGAAAAATAGAAATTCAGGACTCTGAATAAAGGCTCCACGGTACTGAGGGCTTCGGGAGGTCTTGGGACTACCTTTTAAAGGGATGGCTTGCTGCGTCCCGTAAGTTTTAGGGCCCCAAGATCGTGATTTAAGGTCTCCCCGATAATGGCCTGAAATTGAATAAGTGGCGGCGAAACCACAATATGCAGGGTCTCTTCACTAAAGACAGTGCGAGTTTAGAGAGGCAAGAGATGCGTGCTTAGGGTTTAGGGCTCAGGATCATACCCAACCCCATTTTGGGGTACCTAACTCTTGGTCTGGCACGAGATGAGGTTTGAGGTCTGATCAAGACGTGCCTGCTCAGTGGAAAGGAATTCTGTTTCTACATATTTCTCCCTCGACCCCAAAACTAGGTAGAATAATGGCCCAAAAAGCCCGTGATCCTGTCCAAAATGCCAATTGTTCTCCATACTCTAGGATTCAAGTACCATAGCCCGCCGCTGAGAAAAAGGGGACTTCGAAAAGAAAGCCTATATAGAATTAGGGCTTACAAGTGGGCTTGTAGTGTTGAATTGGTGCTTATGGTTTAGGGTTTGAGGATCATACCCAACCAGCCCTTTTTGGGTACCTACTTTCAGGTCTAGTATCTTCTTGAAACCATAATTCGGTAGCCTAAGCAAGAGGTAGGGATTGTGGTCTAGGTAAGCACAAATGCGCTCTGAGTTGTGTTTCGGGTCAGCGTGTTCCAAGATTAGAGTTTTGGGTATCGATAACTATTCAGACAAGAGCCTCTGGCATGAATAAAGGGGTATATAGGGTTATATAGAGGTTATATGGGGTATATATAGGGTGATATCAAGCTTTATAGGGTTATAGAAGGGTTTAGAGGATTATATAGGGTTATGTAGGATTACATGGGATTATTTGTATATAGAGACACACAGTGGCATTATTGGGTACTTAGTGACCCTCAGGGTTACCGCGCAGTCAGTGTCAAAGAACGGTGGCTATACCCCTTGTACCAGGGGGATTCATAAGGTGATCCACTGTACGTTTTAGGCTACAGTCATAAGCATTGGGAAAACCTAAATGCAGGAGTTCCGAAATCGACTTGGCGAGAGCTGTCGCCGACTGGACAGTTTGGGCTGAAACGTATATCTGATCAGTTGTCGTGTCAATATCGCATGTCGGGCTGCGTGTAGGTGGATTGATAGGCGCTAGTTATGCAGTTTCCGCTGACTCCCTGTTTGGTTCCAGTTTCCCTGGGGCCTAAATGGTTTTACCAAAGGTCTTTCTGCTTCTTATACACGGCCGCAGCACACAATATCTTTGTCACCTTGGGCTGTTGGCCTTGTGAAGCAGCCAACACCAACAAACACAACAGCAACCCTGAACCTCAAACCTACGCTGCACTCTGCTCAGTGTGGGCCGCACACACACACACACACGCACACACACACACACACACACCCTCAAGTAATGCAGGCCCAACGATTGACGCGATGTTTTACATAAGATCAGACGAGTGGTGCCTCTCATTTTTAGGTTGCCAGAGTCCCCAACATGGACATCCTCGTTTTGTTTGTAGGGTTTTATAAGAAGAATGTAACCTGACATGGTTCAAGAAAGCATTAGTCAGGTGTAGGTTAGCAGCGAGAACCAGGATGTGCTGGGAACGGGCATCGGTCCAACAGCTGTCTTTGCTTGAATGTATTTTTAGAAAAATGGATTTAGGGTTTACATAGGGGCCCTGGAATGAATGACTGCACAGTTGACTACGAACTCACCTCCTAGGCCCCAGCAAGGATTTTCACAGAAGCATGCCTCCAGAATTACAGAATACTTCACTCTGAACCGTGCTCAAGATTGTTATTGGGTTGCTGTTACGGAGCTTAAACTAAGTTACCACACTATGCGTGTATAGTAAATGGGGTTTCCTTGTTATAGTGAATTGGAATTCCTTGGCAGCAACTAAGACTAGGCATAGACTGAAGAATGGCGAGTTCCCGATGCATCCCACGCGCCCCCAAGGGCTGTGGGTTTCAGAAAACGCCCCCGCATGAGCCAGAGTCTAAACTCCGTAAAGCGGGCATTATAGGGGTTACTAAGGGGGATGCTAGGAGTTCAGGCTTGAGCTTCCAAGCACAAAAAAGCTCCACACTTTGCATTATAGCAGATGAGGTCGATTTTGGGTGACTGGCCCGAAGCCCAAACCCTACCTGGACCCTGGATGTGCTTCCGTTTCTGGTTTCTGTCCTATAGACTTATAAGGTATATCCTCAAGCAAGTGGGACATGCAGGGTCCAGGTAAGCCCAGAGCAAAAGTGCACGGAGGATACAGAGAGCGCCAACCTCCAGAAGCAGCAGGAGGACTCATGCTAACCTTATTGGTGCTGAAGTGACAGTGGGGGGCCCCTAGAATAGTCCCTATATAATCCCCATACAGGCCCCCATATTGGTGCCCATATTCACTCCAACCCTCTCCCCTTAAGAGGCATTATAATAATGTTGGACCCTCTTTAATAGGGCCCCCCCACCATAACATTAGGGCTCTCCGAAAAATGGATCAACGTGCCCCCCCAGCTCCCACGGTTCTGAGGTCCCAGTGGATTGATTTAAAAGGGATTGTTGAGAATCCTGCCTATATTTTTAAGCCCCCAAAATTAAAACTCATTATAGGGGACCTTCCAATCATTGCCCTGATCCTGAACAGGCCGGCCCCTAAACTCATTATAGGGGGCCCATAGGCAAAGGGAGGTCCCACATTAATAGGGATCCTAATCTTAAGGCCCTTAAACGAGGGGTTATTCATCGTGGGTCTACATTAACAAAGATGAGCATGAGACTTAGGGAGTGACAGGAAGGCAGGTAGGGTCTTCTACAGGGTTTAGGAGTTTAGGGTTTTAGGGGTTTGGGGTTTAGGAGTTTACGGTCTGGGGTTTAGGACTTTAGGGTGTACGACTTTAGGGTTTTAGGCTTAGGGTTTAGAAGACTAGGGTTTATAGGAGTTCAGGATGTATTTCCTTCCCCTAAACATAAACCCCCCAGCCCCTTGGTGAGAAGCCTTCCCCATACCGATTAAGGTATTCTCGTGTTGCGGCTTCTTGACTCTATCCCTGTAGGGGTCCAAATACCTAATCATCATGTAGTTTCCCCAAACCTTTACTTAAACTTCAAATGCCTAAGCCCCACCCAAATCTTCACCATAATTCCAGATACCCAAATCCCAAGTACGCGGCAGTTGTTGAGTACTTGGACCATTTAAAGAACTCCTTGCGGCTATCTCCCACTAGTCGAGTCATGAATCACCCCGCCTCCTCATCATTATATATATATATACACTTCCCTAAACCCTCAACCCAAACCCTACTGTCGGGGGTCATGTTCAGGGCGAGGGAGTGAGTTTTGATATTCCTATGTGTTTTAGAAGCCCTGAAAAGGGACAGAAACCTACTGGCTCCAATCTAGTTTGTAAAAATTCGGGACAGGTCTGCCCCGAACCCTGGACCCTAAGCCCTAAATCCTTGTGTTGGGCTATCTTTTGCACGCTGGCCACGGTTCGCAAGCTGATGTCTGCTGAACCCCAAACCCCGTATAATCCCCAGAAAGCCCTACATGATCTCTATATAACCCCTATAAAATGTTGTATAACCCCTATAAACCTTGTCAACCCTTATATTACCCCTTTTGAATCCCGATATCACCCCCATAAATAACCTCTTCAAACCTACATAAGTCCTAAACCCAAAGCCCTAAGCCCCTAAACCCTAAACCCGACAGTGTAAACCGTAAACCCTGAACCCTAAACCCAAAGCCCTACCTGGACCCCAAAAGTAGGTAAAATAATAGCCCAAAACGTCTAAATATAGCCCAAAAGGCCATTAGTCTACATACCTTTGGGGTTTCAGGTAGTTATATAACCCTAATATACTATAGTAGTTTCCATTTTCTTTTCCATTATCCCCATTCTACATACTTTTGGGGTTCAGGTAAACCCTAAACCCTGAACCCTAAAGACTTTTGGGGTTCAGGTAAACCCTACGACTTTACCGCCCTGAGGAGATGGAAGCCGCCGTGCTTCGGAAGGAGGAGGAGCAGGCCAGCAGACCGCAGGGATTAGAGTTTAGGGGTTTAGGGTTTAGGGGTTTAGGGTTTAGGGTTCAGGGTTTAGGGTTTGGGTTTGGGGCTCAGGGTTCAGTTTTCAGGGTTTAGTTTTCAGGGTTTAGGGTTTAGGGTGTTTGTTGAGTAGGAGTAATAGTAGCAGCTGTCGTAATAGCATGTAATAGCTGTAAGAACAGCAATAATCGCATGAACAAAATCAGTAATAATGGCAGTAACAACAGTCACAATGATAGTAGTAACAACTCCCTAAACCCTGAACCCTATTCGTACTTTGTTGCCCGCTCATGTGCCGGCTCAGACTCCGCAGCTACAGCTCAATGTTGGCCTGTGCCGTTCCTTCAGACAAGCTAGAAGCGCCGCCCCAATTGAGTAGTGTTTCATTTGGGGATACTATGGTACCCAATATAGAGTAAGTTTATATCCTCCTTTTGTGGTATAGCAGCTTATATAAGGAATATGATCTTACTGGGTTTAACCACCAAAAAAAGCTATTCAAATGTTTCTATAGGAAGCCTGACTGCTATACCTTAGGTGGACCCCCCCACGTTGTAATAGTGGTTTAGGGCTCAGGGTATAGAACTATAATAAGAATATTATCAGAGGACCCTACCATAATCACCACCATTCCTTATAGCCTCCAGTGTTGGGCGGGGGTTCCACCTAAGCTATACCCAAGTTTGGAACCCTCAATCCTATAAGCAGCCAGCGAATTACCATCCCCAACCCCAACCAATGCCGTACAGCAAAAGCAAAAAAAATATCGAAGTGGAACCTCACATTCATTGGAGCTCTCTTCCCTGGGGATAATACAGTATTCAGTAGGGAGCAAATTACATCATCTTTTCGAGTATAGGATGCTCTTGACAATTAAAGATGTAATCGTACTTGGCTCAGCTACCAGAACCCTAAACCTGAAACTCATGTGAGGATGTGCCCTGTACGCTGCATGATTACAGGAGACTCAGATGCTTCTGCCCGAGTTTGTGTCTACAACTGTGGCGTTGCGAAGCTGCACGTTACAAGCTACGGGGCTTCAGGATATGCATTGGTGTGTGCTCGTATGTGTGAAGGGTGGAGGGGTTTGGTGGTGGATCGATGCCTTGAGGGTTGTATGGTTTATAGTCCCCCTTTAGTAGATAGAATATGGCTTTGGGTATGCTAGAATAAGATCCCAATATACCCCATATTCTGTCCCTAAACCCTAAATAGTACTTCCAATCTTCTTTTCCATTATCCCTATATAACCCTTATAATTCTTTCTACTTTAAGGAGGACTTTAGATCCATGCCTTGTAGGGTTGTTGACTGACTGTTGTCAGCTAGGGGTTGTCACTGAGGACTTGCTTTTCTCGCCCATCCTTAGGGTCCAAGCACCCAACTAATAAGGCTTTAGGGCCCAAATACTACTTTTAAGAACCTTCCAAAACAGGTATGGATCCTGTGTAAACCTTCTATAAGTCGTTCATAAGCTGTCTACAAACATTATAGACCATCTATGCGGGTAATTACACTGCAGCTCAATGACCATTGCGGAGGGCCATGAATACTGATTCATTCCAGGAGCGCACTACGGCATCAGCAGAACCACTGTGAAGCCTGAGGCCCGATTTGAACGCGATCGCTTGCAGTCCCAGGTTTTTAAGTTTGGTCCAAACCTTACCTGGACGCCGGATGTCCTCTTTCCCCAGAAGTCAGGACATCAAAGTCCAAGTATGAACTACCCAAACACATTGGGTCTAGCCTTCTTGAATCTCCTCCTATTCCATGCTGCCTGCATCTACTCATCACAACACTCTGGAAACTGGCATGGTAGTCGCAAGACGTTCAAGTTGTGGCTTGGGAGTACTCAGCTCATTGCCCCCGCAGGCACCCTTGCACCATACTACGGGGGCCTAGATACAAGCTAATATCATGGGCATAGTTTACTCGTAGAAACAAGAGATAAGGTACCTAAAATAGACCAAGGACATCCCTCAAATCCCGAACCCCACACTCTGCGTACACCCTTAGCCGTTGGCCAAGTTCTGTACACCGAGAAAGCCTTTCCCACCACCCTCTTACAACGACATCCAGGTTGGTAAACGAGGCAGAGGATTTGGGCGAGAGCTTCGGACATGGAAACAGCGAAAGGGTGCGGATTGTGTTTCGGAATTCTTGGGCTATAGAAAAGATGTGACTTCAACACATGGCCATGCTTACGGCGCTATTTTTAAGACCCTGTGATATTCAAGTAGCTGAGGTCAGCAGACATGAAAAAGCGCGAACGAAATATAGGCAATTGTGAACTATGAACAACAATGAGTGGATTGCAGGGTTTTGTGCATGGGAAGAAGTGTTGGGCGATAATAGAAAAGGTTCCAGCAGTCGGAATAATGTCCAACATCAATATTGGAAGTAATCCCTTTGGGTTTCGCACGTCGAGCTAGCACCGGTTTCTATACGACATGGGGGGAAACCAATATAGACCCCTAAATACTATAGTCCCCAAGTAAAGGGACCATCAAAAGGATACCCCTAATTCGGGGTCCATATGGGGGTCCCCTCATATATGGAGGCTACCACGTGCTTCTCTGTTTGGAAAATGCTCGGATCGTGGGGTGCCGGACCTTAAGACTTCAACCCCAAACTCTAAACCTGAAACCCTCAGCCAAGGTAGTCGGAGTCACTCAAACTGCAGGTGCGTGTAGGGTTGCGCAGCAAGTTGTCAGCACCCCGAGCAGGGCCCACAAAGGTCTGCAACAGGGTTTAGGGACCCATAGCTCAAACCACTCGAGGGGCATTTCGGTCTGATTCAAATTTAAGTTACTACACGTCCTAGACTACTAAGGGTTCCCTTTCTCTTCGCTAACCCCTAAACCCTGAACCCTAAACCCTAAAGCCCTTCTTGTTCTCGAAGAACAACCATCCCTTCAGATCGACGGGGCTCAGGAGGTTCATTTAGGAAAGGTGGCGCTGCAGATTCGTACTCTGATGAAAGGGTTTAGAGACTGCCTACAAAGAGAGGCCTTGAGAAGCCGAGGCCTAAACCCTTTCTGAGGGTTTAGTGTTAGGGTTTCTGGGTTTAGGGTTTAAGGTTCTTTGGGTTTAGGGTGTAGGGTTGAGGGTATAGTCACGGCAAGTGCCCACGCCCCTGCTGCCTCAACGATCTGGCCCGATTAGTTTTTTTCAAGTATGTTCAAATTGTGGTATGCGTGGAGATATAGCTTCAATCAACAGCGCAAAGTCACGAAATTATGAAGAGGGAACCTTACAATCCCTACAGAACTTTAAGTTTACCTTGTTTTAGCAAAAAACCTCCAAACAAGGAAGGCCGTCATCACAAAGGCCATGGTCACCAGCTGCGAGGAGACCCAAACAGCAAAACCCCGCGTTGTTTAGGCAGCTTACCCTAAGGGTCCAAGTACCCAATAATCCTATACTTCCCCAAAACCTATACTATAATTACTATTACCTAAATCCCAAGTACCTAATTATTGGGTACATGGACCCTCTGGGTTAGACAATTTCCAAAACCAGCCTCAACAGTGGGCCGGCTACCGGCTAGTGGGCCTGAGTCAGGGCTGCAGCGGTGTGAAGTCCTATCTTCCAGCTATGTAGAACCGAAATAAACGCATTCGTAGAATTGTACGGCGGTAGCGCGCATTCGCCCTAAACCACTAAACCCTTAACCCTGTCACTGGCAGAACAGAGTCGTTACATGAACCGCCTTTAGAGCTTTTCGACTTTTGCGTCACGGGCCCCAAAGGTCCATGTATCTACTTAGGCCCCTAAGGAGTCGTAGGTGAAGTCCTTTGGGCCCAAACTAAGTATATACTATATATATACCTCCCCTAAATGCTAAGCCCGGAATACCCGGTTACCATATACCTACATGAGCCATAGTCTAAACTCCTAGTATCCCCCTTAATATCCCCTAGTAGTCCCCTATATAACCCCCTTTAAGGAGTTTAGACTATGGCTCACATGGACCCTTTGAGAAAAAAGGCCAAAAGCGTGAAGGAATACAAAGCCACCCTGAGAGACCATCCAAGCAAACCAAAGTCTTTACCCCCAAGCCCTAAACCTTAGACCGCGTGGTTTAGGACATCGGGTTAAGGATTTGGTTTTTTTTAGGACTCAGGATGTAGGGTGTAGGATTTAGGGCCTATATGGGGCGTGCAACTTGCCAGCCTTGATCTGCTTACAGCCCAGAAAGTTCATCAATATTCATAGGTTCAACTAGTACCCCTCTCTATACTACCCCGCCCTAGGTTCCCCCCTTAATTCAATTAGGCTTAACTATCCTTAAATAAGCTGAATTCAGGGGGGAACCTAGAGGGGGTAGTATAGAGCGGGCTGCTAGGGGAACCCATGAAGTATTGGCATCTTCGGTAGAAGTTATGGTCCTAGACAGACTTCTTATGAGATGTTGAGTACAGGCTATATAGATAAGGCCCCCAGATGATATGGGTCACTATTTAGGCCCCTTAAGATCATAATCGATATAGACCCCATGTATAGTCCCAGTTTCCATGTCATTTCCCATTTTCTTTTCTGTATGATTCTACATTATAGGGGGCAATAACCCAGACTCCTTAACCCTAAACAAGGCCTAATGTAGGTCCCTGCAGAACATGGTCGCGTGCTCGAGGTCTATAGATCATGTATGATCCCCTCACCCTAGCAGCAAATGTTCCCATCTTTGTGGTTGTTTGATATTTGAGAGTATCTTTCTTTTGGGGGCCGGGGGTTAGGGGAGAGTGTTAAATTGTTGGCTGGGAAACCTATATGCCACCCTACTTTGGGCACCTTACAGTAGGGTAGCAGCTCGCATAGAGTTATGATCACGTTGAATCAAACCATGAAGCCCCCTCAACTGTTTTGCGGTTTAGGGTTTTGTGTTCAGGGTTTGATGCGCCCCAACCCACTGCAATCGCAAAATGCTCCCCAGCACTACCTCGCAGCAACATACTGGGGGGCATGTAATCTTCAAGCGCAGGGTGTGTTTTGGTAAGAGGAGCAAACATGAGGAATTCATGTTTTTTGGAGAGTTGTGAGGCAAAAGACTCAGATGTTATGATGATGAAACTTTGTGTTGCCCTTGCTGCTGTTCTAGCCGCTCTCTATGAGATCTGGTTTCTCCTTACTATTTGCAAGTAGTGCTATTTCCCTACCTTTATCATCGAAGTATTAGTATTGCACCGTTCAGATTACGAAACACGCTAATCATCCTTGTTACTGTTTATTAGAACCCTGAACCCTGTAAGTTACGCTGATGATGTCTCGCAAGGATGATGATGACTCCGCAAAACAAGCGCTCGAGTCCACTGGCCTGTAATGTAAGGTTAGGGTTGAGGGTTTAGGGATTAGGATGTAAGGTTTAATGTTTAGGATTCAGGATTTAAGGTGCTGAGTCTGGGCTTTTATTGCCAGTGCTACTGGTACTAGTTGGCCTAAATGGCTCCTTTCGGGTCCAGGTGCCCAAACACTATCATCTGCCTTTTTGTTGCCTAAAATCTTACTGTTTGGGTTTCCAACTTATGTTATGTTTCCTGTTCATTTGATTCTCCATTTCCCGTTAATCATCTGGGAAATATTGACTGTAGCTCACATAACTGGCCTTCTGTGAGCTGTAGCCGCATTTGTGGTCTCAGTCATAGTTGGCACCATGATGGCAGCCACATGAAATCCCAAAGCTATGCAACCGCCCCAGTTCAACCTGCTTATCCTCCACGAAACTAACACGGAAATCCGCAAGAAACCCATTTCCTGAGAGGACAGTCGTCCTTGTAGAGACCCTTTTGTGGTTCAGGTTGGGGAAGGGTTTAACCTCTTTCTCAGGCCCTAAACCCTAAAAACCCTAAGCCCTAACCCTAAACCCTAACCTTTAGGGTTTAGGGTTTTATACTCCGCGACATGCCTGATGCCTCGCATCGTAACAAACCTAGAAGACTCAAGGCTTGACGTCAGACTTAGAGCCCTAAGGGTCCAAGTACCTAATAATCATGAGGGTTTAGGGTTTAGGGTTTAGGGTCCAAGTACCTAATAATCATATACTTACCCAAAACCTGTACTATGAGTACTGTTACCCAAATCACAAGTACCTAATTATTGGGTGCATGGACCCTCTGGGGAGTAATATTGGGGTAATGTTAGGGTTATGTTAGGGTTATATAGTTATATTAGGGTTATATTAGGGTTATATTGGGGTTTTATGATATACGGCTTATATTAGGGTTATACTGGGGTTATAATTCTCCTACACTCCCTATAACACTATATGACGCTATCGAACCTTATATACGCCTATACCCCTGACATGAGACCTGATATAAAGCCTGAACCTCCGTTTCTTGACCGAAGACCTAGACCCCGAATCACAATTGGTGGCCGCAAAGCATGTAGCTCTGTGGTTTTGTCAGCATTTGCTGACACTGTGCTATCGTCCAACTGTAAAAGATCGCGGTTTCACATTCGTACTGGTGCTTAGTAGGGAATAACTTATTTCGCCGATAGAAGAAATTGAACTTTTTTCGGCCTCCGTTTTGGGTCTCTATAATGAAGTTTAAACTTGTTTAGCCCTGATTATTGGGGAAGAGAGATAGGTTACATCTTATAATTCCCTTTTCTCTACTAGCCCCCCCAAAGCCCTAAACCCTACTCGGTTCTGAGGCAGCTCCAGGAAGCTGTGGCAAGCGCACAGTTTGGGATCGACTCAGCAAAGACATCGTTGCAGGCATGGGGGTTCAGTTTGATGGTTTAGGTTTTAGGGTTTGGGGTTTATGGTTTAGGTTTCAGGTTTTAGTAAGGCGGGTTTCGGGGCTCAGGTCCCTGTTCACTCGGCTTTCTTTTGGGGGAAGGTTCCTGACAATCACTTAATGTACACAATTCCGACTATAGGCAGTTACATTTGAGACTCTGAAGCGCCCCAACCTAGACCCTCCTCCTACCCTCTATTAGGGCCTAAGTAACCACTATTAGGGACCATATATCCCCAAATAAGGGTACAGGAAAGGTCCTGAAAGATAGGGAGACTTGGTGGTCCTGAAGGATGGGTTCCACTTGGACCAGGCCGAACTCAACAACAGTTTTTAAGATGAGGTATAATATAAAGATGTAGACAAGCATGTTGGAGTCAGCATGTATAGGAGTGTCTCAAGGATTTGCAAAAGTATTGTGAGCCCTAACTGAGCCCCTTCTTGTCAACAATGGTAAGGGATGTCCCATGTGGTAGGTTGTCGAAATTCGGGTCCATTTTGGGTCCCTAATACAGTACGGCCCGTACTATTTAGGGTACCCTGGAAGGGACCATACATGTAACAACCCCCCTTTTAGGGAAGTGAGCTTCCTGGCCTCTTTGGCATTAACCCTAAACCTCAAACCCTAAACCTTAAATCCCAAACCTGAAACCCAAACCCTAAACCTTAAACCCAAACCGTAAACCTTAAATCCCAAACCTCAAACCCAAACCCTAAACCTTAAATCTTAAACCCTAAACCCTAAACGTAAACCTTAAATTCCAAAAAACCTAAACCCCAAACCTAAACCTTAAACCCCAAACCCTAAACCTTAAACCTCGAACCCTAAACCCTCGGATCTCACTGGAGAAGGTTCAGCGGACCTCACTTGGAGGCTCAGGGGCCAAAATAGGGTTTCAGAGGGCTTGTGCAGGGCTATTTGATGAGCTATTGTCTAAACTCCTAAAGGGGGGCTATACAGGGGACTACTATAGGGGTTATTAAGGGTGATACTAGGAGTTTTAGACAATGGCTCATATATGAGTATATAGGGTAGTTTTAGTCCAATCATGATTGGTACTTAGAACACAATCACAATCAATTTAGGGCACTTGCGGTGCTTACAATTGGTAGAACTGCTCTGAACCTCCAAGCAGACCCCAAAACAGTCCAAGCGAACAGCCCACCAAACTCACTAAAGGGTCTAGGGTTTAGTCACCGGGCCTATGAACATGAAACTTGAAAGCCCTGGACCCCCAACCCTCCTTAAAGGAACAGTAGGTTACATGAAGTGATTATACTCCCCACTGAGCCTCCACACCTAACCCAGGAGTTACGGCACAGAACCTCAAGCTGATAGCCTGCCCTAAGCCCCAAACCTTTAGCCCCTTAAATCCTAAACCCTATATGGGGGTTTCCCAAAATTATGGGTACCTTTCTGGGGGTCCCTATAATAAGGACTATAGTATGTTCGGGCCTATGTTGGGGTCCCCCTATTTTGGGAAACTACCATATATCCTGAAGCCCTGAAACCCTATAAACCCTAAACCTCAAACGCAGGAAAAGGATGCTGAAGTAAATGGCCTGCCAGCCTTCGCGCAAGAGAATGCTCGGCAGGTGCTCACGAGGCTGGTTCCAGGGCTTTGGGGCCTGGGGTTCAGGGTTCAGGGTTTGGGGTTTAGGGCTCAGGGTCCAGGGCTTGGGCGCCTTGGAGTGTTCAGGGTATGTATGGTGCGTAGGGTTTGGGTTACAGAGGTTTAAGGATAAATAGGGTTTGGGTAATTAGGCTTCAGGGTATGGAAGGTTTAGGGTATATAGGGTTTGGGGCATATTCTACATCGAGTTTGGGGCTCAGGGCCAAGGAGTTTAGCGACCCTTTATTGCGTTTATCTTTCCAATTCCGATGAGAAGATGATGATGCACCGAGTTATACTGCGGGGATAGTGGGGCTAGCATTGGGAGAAAGGGTCGGACCTTTTCCAGGCTATCAGCGTTGGCACACATGGGTTGCGAATTTTCGATGATCCTATACTTTAGGTGCAACTTCCACGTCACCGAAGCACAATCCCAAAGCCCTTGCACAGATAACCCTTAAAAAGTTAGCATTCTTTCTTCCTGTGCAAATTGTGGGGGGCCTCACGTTTTCCTAAATGTTCTGCACACTGGCTCTGACTTGGGTTCTCAAAACTATGGGCCCCTTTGGGTTAAAGACTATACCACGGCACCTTAAGGGGTACCAAAGTGGGACTCCAAATTTGGGAACTACCCACTTAGTCGTTGGTAGAGAAAGATCCCTCGCCAAAAACCCCAGCAAGGAGCTACATACTATAATATAATATATTAAACTCTACTATACTATAATATACCGTAATATACCATAATATGCTATAACATACACAATCCTTAGCCTGAAGCCCTGATCCCATAGAAACAGTTTTGGGCCCCTCCGAGACTACCGGTTTTGACGCAACCTGAGGATGCGACAACAGCTTCAGGAAGTGCAGGCAGGAGCCGGGTGGTGTTTAGGGTTTAGGGTTTCGGGTTTTGGGGATTAGGGTTTAGGGTTTCGGGTTTTGGGGATTAGGGTTTAGGGTTTCGGGTTTACGGGGTTAGAGTTTAGGGTTTAGGGGGTTAGGGTTTAGGGGTTTAGGGGTTAGGGTGTAGGGTCTACGGGCTTGGCAATTACCGGTTAGGGTTTAGAGGTTAGGGGTCAGAGGGCATGGATAACCTCAACCAGGCAAAATTATTCTTCATATTAGTCCTAATATACTCCCGAATAAGGACCCCAGTCCGTGAACTACATAAGAAATAGTGACTCTGGCTCACGTGGCAATGATAGGTCCTAATTTTGGGAGTAGGAGTTACCAAAACATGTATGTTGAGTTAACCTAAGAGTACAAGGATCCAAATAATAGGGCTTTAGGGCCCAAATGTTTTAATGTTAATGGTATTTGGGCCCTAAAACCCATTTTTGGGGGGTCCTTCGACCCTTAGTCTTAGGCTATTGGCTGACCTTGGTCGCTGAAACTTGACTGATGCAGCTTGGGGCCCTGTGCCCCGCTTTTATGAGCCAGAAACAAGCTAGCCAACTCGAACTAGTGGGGGCTTTCCCTGTACATGTACAGTACGTAGCATAGGTGCTCTCGGCGATCGATCATTTGAATCTTATAGAGCCATAATTATCCTTATGTATGCCGCTTCATCGGACGCTTTCGTCCTACAGCTTCGGGCAAGCAAACATGCCGAACCCGCTGCTCCTGCCTGCTCTATAGCACCCTGTCACCATGACTTCGAGAAGTCTGCCGTAGAGGGAGTTCGGTTCAGGAGTTGTGACGTCTGCAAGCTGGTGCTTACATGCGATTGCTTCAAACAGCAGGTGAACCATGCACCTCCTATGATCAACTTCAAGTCTCAATTTTCGAACTTGGTTGGGTCATTTGGATGTTATGATCAGCCTTAAGGACGGTAGCATGTTCGGGGTATAAAAAGATGGACCTGTAACTTCTGGAAACTGCCAAGTGGGTATTGGTCTAAATTCCCTATAATACGGGGTCCTATATTTGGGTTCCCATTATAATACGGGGCCCTATATAAATTTCCCCCATTTTGGGAACAGTAATTTAGGGAAACTACCAAGTGTCAGAAACAGCAAGGTCATAGCCACTGTCATCGGCTGAGTAGGACTAGAATTGCAACACAATCAGGGCTTACCCGGACCTCCCAAAATTCCTGTACTTCTAGCCCGTAACCCCAAATGAATGAGTACTTGGGAGAGAGGTTTGGGTAGGGTCCTGGGATTTAGAGTATTTATGCACCAACCTTCAAGCATCCCTACCCGCCCGAAACAAACCAATCCCACTAGCACAGCAACGTGAAGTCACGCGGGAGTTTGAGAAAGTACGCTCCTCCACGTCATATAAGATTCTGCACAAGAAGGCTTCCACAGAAAAGTGCTCTGGCATAGTTGCCAACTAGGAAGACTGGGAAGATTGTGCATTACTAATCCGTATGTCGAACTTGTAAATTCTGCCTGGAGACCCCCTTCAATTTCTCAGGTCTCTACATCCCAAACCCCAATATCCTTTTGAGGTCTGTTTGAGTTACTTCATACAGATATTAGTATACCAGATATCAAAAACTAGGCCCCTACATTACTCAGAAGAACGATGGCATGGGGCAATAGATGCATGGTGGTAGCTACTATGGTGAAAGTTGCTTTGGCCCTCATATTTGTGGTGATCCAAGTCCATTACAAAAAGTTCTACTTGGGGTGCCTGAAGTCTATGAATAGTGCTGTCTTTGGTTTATTGGGATCCCAGGCGCCCAAACCCTATACCCTCCTAGGGCAGGCAACGGTACTAGCTTTACAGCACTCCACCCTGAACCTGATAGCTCTTCGCGAAGTATCAGCTCTCATCAGCGAAGCCTGCCCCTATTAATAACGAACCCCTCCAAATAATGAATACTTCGAGCTGAACCCTAAGTACGCGTCAAGCTCCTAAACCCAAAACCACTAATGAACATCCCCATTGTTTTCTTTGATGATTCTGAAGCTAAGCGGGTGGAGGAGGTTGTACCGGTGCCAGACAAGCCCGCCAAGCTAGGCCAGGACGTCCAAGATACCGCAATGACCGAGCAAGTTTTGCAGCTGGCCATTCCCATTAAGCCCGATGCCCGGGCACCATGTCTTCCTCCGGCATATTTAAAATCTCTGCCCTAAGCCCTACCTAGAGAATCCAAAACCGTGAAAAAAGTCGGTGGAGGCTTCAAACCCGGGGTTTCGTCTCAAACCCGGGGTTTGTCAACGGCTCGATAACCCATGACGCGGTCACGGGTAAATCATGGGTTCGTCACGGGTAAATCACGGGTTTGTCACGCGTAAACCCGGGGTTTGGGTTAAAGGGGTTCTATCCAAATTTGTCAAACCCGGTGTGCTACTTTTAAAGCCGGGGTTTGCTCAACATGTCTCTGAAACCCGAGTTCACGAATCAGAACCGACTTTTTTGCAGGGTTTCGATTCTCTAGGTAAACCCTAAACCAAGGTTTGCCATAGTTTGCCTTGCCCAGCAACTCGACAAGTTTCATCCGAAGCTTTATTGTCAGAAGTTTCCGATGTCGGAAATACATGCGGCTTCCCCTAAACCCTAAGGCTCCAAGTACCTAATAATCATATACTTACCCAAAACCTGTACTATGATTACTATTACCCAAATCCCAAGTACTCAATTATTGGGTACATGGACCCTCTGGGTAAACCCTGAACCTCGACCCTCTGGCTGGGTCTGGCCAAAAGTTGCGCGACGCGTCGTTGGAAGGGGCGCCCGAAGCCGACGCCACATTCATGTGCCGGGTAAATACAGAGATAATGGAAGAGACAATTGAAACTACCGCATTATGATAGGGTATATTTGGGAGGAAAGTAGGGAATAAGTACATATATCATATTACACAGGGATCCTCAAAACCACCTGGTTTGGGATTTCCTCAAAATCAGGGGCCCCAAGGCACCTGTAGGCTTCAAGGCTTAGGGCTTATCAGAGTAGGGATACCCGAGGGACTTCGGTGATATAGGGATCATAAGGGCTTAATGTGGGGATCCTTCCTCGGGATGATATAATGTAGACCCATGATTGCTAAACCCCCTCCCTTGAAGGGTCTAGATATCAGGATCCCTGTTAAATTTCATTAAGGGGAAGGGGTTTTTAAATGGTGGGTCTACATTAGGGAGTAATTCGTTCGAGAAGCTCCCCATATACTCTGTCATCCGGACAAGAAAATCCAGTCCCTGAAGCGAGAGAATCCCAACTTTCACAGGTTTGTGGTCTCTTTAAATGCGGAGGGCTGGGGGGGGTAAAGAGTTTAGCCTTTCTGTCTTATGAGGGATATGCCGGGATCTTTGTTATGCGAGACAAGGTGTAGAATAGGTTTCATATCGGGAAGAGATAAAGCAAGATCACCAGCCTGCTTATTCCTTAAACCCTCGGCCCTGAAAGTTGGGTTTGACAACAGGTGAAGTTGCAGCCTTTGAAGACCGCTAAACAAGACTGGGAGCGAAGGCTGCTGGTGGGACTTTGAGCCTCATAGGGCTTAAGGTTTCAACCTCATAAGCGTTAGGCTTCAGGGTCTGCAGGGCGTCGCAGTCGTGAACTCTACAAGGATTACAGAGAGGGTTCCTTAAACATGTTTGGTATGAAGCAACGTGCGAATGGACATCCACTCCAGATTTGTCCGTTCCATACCCGCATAAAACAGCGTGTTATGACACGATGGGCTGCGATCCATAGGGTGTGGATCAACCCCTCATTCCCAGGGACTGGTTCGAGAAGCTTCGAGCAGCTAAGCAAAGAGAGCGTTGGTTCTAGGAAACAGCCACATATCGAGGGGCCCGGACTTGAAGACGTCTAGCAGCTTTCGTCTTAATGGAATGAGCATGCAGACTGTTATGAATCAAGCTAGCTCCGAGGCACAACGATGATAGACAATTAACCAATTGGCCTCCTGCCCGGCTGTATGAATCTTGATTTGGCCTTGGGGGTGAACGCAATAGGGGTGCCTGCCTTACTTCAGGATCCTGAATGCGGAGATGATCCTAGTATCTTCGGCGGTGTAAATAAAGAAGACTCTACTTCGAAGCAGGATGCTTGCATATCCGAAGGGTCCTAAGTAATTATGTCGGGGATACTAAACCAAACAATATTGCTAATACAGAATCTAGAAGCCCTACTTCGTGCCATCTAGATACTTAAGGCCTAAACCCACATAACCCGTACATACCCCTATAGAACCGATCTATTACCCCTAAGAAGCCTACTTTGTATGTTTGTTAGGACTCTTTGGGACATTATACTATAGTGGTTTCCATTTTTGATGATCCTAAACCCTAAACCCGAAATCCTAAACTGGGATCCTTGGGGCCATACAGACATTTAGGAGTAATCCCTAAATTACCCCTATCTTAACCCTATATATCCTTTTAAAGGGACCTAGGGTTTCCATTTTCTTTTCCATTATCCCGTATCCCTATAGAACCCCTATCCTTTGGATGACTCTCTGGCAGCTTTGCAAGTGTAGGCCCTCAAGCCCCGAGATCCGCAAAGCCCGCATAGACGTCAAAATTGGGCTTAGGGTTAAGGAGTCATAGTCCCCCTTAAGTAGATAGAAAATTGGGCTTCAAGGTTAGGGCTTAAGGTTTAGGGGTTATAGTCCCCCTTCAGTAGATAGAAAATTGGGTCTACGGGTTAGGGCTTAAGGTTTAGGGGCTATAGTCCCCGTTAAGTAGATAGAATATGGGGTTTATGAGGTTAGGGGTTATAGCCCACCTTAAGTAGATGAAATATGGGGTTCAGGGCTTCGGGTTTGGCGGCTATAGTCTGCCTTATGTAGATAGAATATGGCTTCGGGTATACTATAATAAGATCCCGATATACCCCATATTCTATCTACTTAAGGGGGACTATAGTGTTTAGAGACACTCTCTTGCTAACGCCTTACAACCATAAACCCTGATGACAACAGATGTGGGTTAATCCGATTTTGTGCAGCCTAACTGCCCTCTCCCCTGAAATCCTTAACCCTACAGGTCGAAGAGAGAGAGAGAGAGAGGTAGGACCGAGACCTCAAAGCCTATTCTGGCTCCTTCTTGCTCCTGTTCTAAGTCTTACTATACTGCTTTTACGTTTACTCCTAATACTTTTACCATTACTGTTGCTACAGAGCTTCTTCCTATTCTCTCTGCCATATAATCCCTGAGCTGGTCCTAAAGCTACAAGTCCAAAGTGCCGGAAGAGAGTATTGATAGCAGAAGAAGCCTGACCCAGTTTAGGATCCAGGGTGAAGGTTTATAGGATTCAGCGGTACAGGGTAGATGTCCCTCCCTAAAAGATTTGAACCCCCACCCCCGTAATTCTGAATATTCCCAGCCCAATATTTGATAACATGACTCACGGGAACAGTCAATATTAGAGAGGTCGGGGGTTTTAATCTTAGTGAGTGGGGACTACACGGATTACTGGCTCTAAACCCTGAAGCCTAAACCCTAAGAATCCTAAACATAGTCAGTGGCCAGCCCTCCCACCTGCAACTGCCAGTTCTTCAGACGCATCACCTCAGAATCTAAGAGCTCCTCTTGCAACCTCCGTGTGAATCCGTGATCCTCAAAGCCAGTAAGTTCACCCTGAGGAACCCCAAGGGCACTTAAACATACAAGCCCCCACGCCTAAGCTGTTGGGTAGAGCCCTGCCCTAGACCCTAGACCCTAAACCTAACCCTAAACCCTAAACCCATGATCAATGATCAAGTTGGCTCTCCATTTGATTCTCCATTGCCGGCTTTGGGGGTCGCGCCTACACCCTGAAAGCTAAGCCGCCCTGAACTCGAAGCCAGTTGAGCCATCATCTAAACTCTTTAAAGGGGGTCATATGGGGGATTACATAGGTTTTAGGGTGTAGGGTCTAAACTCCTCAAAGGAGGTTATATAAGGGATTATTCTAGGAGTTTAGACTAAACCCTGAACCCTAAACCTTTAGACTATGGCCCACTTGAACCCGAAACTTTTGGCAGGCGGACTTGTCAGAAGGTCATCAAGCAGCTGGAGGAAAAGTTGCTTCTTGCTGAGGTCCCTCGATTATTTCCTATTACGACTATTACTAGTACTATTACTTGAGTTGACAGTGAGTGTTGAGGGTTTCGGCTTGGGATCTTGGACATTCTGAAACATGTGGTGGGGCTTGATTCCGAGATAAGGGCGCCTCACTTTGAGAAGCCGCCGGCGGTAAGAAGCCTACTTGTGGTATTCGCTCTTTCGCCTGTTCGTAGTTGGATGGCCAGCCGTTTTCTGTACTAATGCTTCAAGAACTTCACAAGACATTCTGACTTCTTCCTCTAATGCTTATAGAGATAGTCCTTCTCGCTACCCCCAGGACCAAGAACCTTGCTCTGGCTTGAGATGTATCCGACAAGCCTATCCGTATGAACGCTCACTTGTTGCCTCAGGGTTTTGGGTTTTGGGTCTAAGGCCTCACTGTTTGGGGAAGGTTTGGGGCTTAGTTTTTCGGAGTTTTGAGCCTTTTTGGTGCAGTTCGGAGATCTCCCATCTTGACCTCGGGATGATTCGGGTTTAGGGTTTAGGGTTCCGCCTATTGTTATGAGTTGTCATCCGGTTTACTACAATCACAACGCATGAAGCAGAGAAGTAGACGCTAAGACTGAACTACTTGCTAGCCACAGGTCTGTGGTACTGCCGTACTTGGAGAAAAACCCTTGAACCCATGAACCCTGAACTCCAGACCCTAAACTCAGCACCCGAAGCCTCAAGCTTCACCTACAAAGCCCATATGAGCCATAGTCTAAACTCCTTAAAAGGGGGTTATATAGGGGATTATATAGGGACTACTATAGGGGGGTATTAAGGGGGATACTAGGAGTTTAGAGTATGGCCCATATACCCAGAGAATAGGTCCCTTAAAAAACATGGTCTGGGCCTAGGTGGAGGCTGAGCAGTCTGGCTCCCTCCTGCAGGACCCAAAGCCCGGGGTTCGCGATCACATGGGCTCGCGGGAAATTGCAGAGGTTTACTGGCCTTTGGTTAGCTAGGAATGAGGGAATGAATCCTTATAGTAGTCCCTATATAACCCGTTAAAGTCGTTTCCACTTTTGTTTTCCATTCCATCATTCCCAGCTAACCAAAGGCCAGTTTAGGGTGCAGAGCTTTGGGTGTGGGATTTCGGGTGCAAGGTTGATGGCTTTGGGTTCCAGCTCAGGGGCTTTAAGATTAAAGAAATCAGGAATTGGTGTTTCGGGCTCTGAGCCTGCTACTAACAGGCCTAGTATGCGCTGGTTGATATAGGGCTCGCCTCCCTAAACCCTAAACATTAAACCATTATTTGTGTACTTAAGCCACCGAAGCGGTGGGCCCCTCCTTGTGAGGTAAAGGATACGGGAGTTGCCCAAATTTATTTGGGTTTTGCTAATTGAGTAATATTTTTATCTGGGGATACTATGGTACCCAATATAGAGTAAAATTATATCCCCCTTTTGGGTATAGTATTTTATATAAGGAATATTATCTTACTAGGTTCAACCACCAAAAAACATTACTCAATTGGGGTTTTTAGGATTGCGATTCCGTTGCAGTTGAGCGAGGTAGCTGTATCAGAGGCCTGAACAAGTGGGAAAAACAAACTATTACCCGAAGGGTCCATGTACCCAATATTTGGGTACTTGGGATTTGGGTAATAGCAATTTTTAGTACAGGTTTTGGGTAAGTATATGATTATTAAGGACTTGGACCCTTAGGGTTAGGATGTCCACAAATAGATATGGACGTTTCCCAAAAATAGGGGTACCTTTTTGGGAGTCCCCATAACAAGGATTTTAGTATGTGTTGGTCTAGATTGGGGTCCCCTTATTTTGGGAAACTACCATGTATATATATGTGTATACCCATGAACACAAGCTTATGTTCGATGTATCCCAAGACTTCATTCCGAAAAGTTAGCCGCCTAGAATATGCAAGCAAAAACGTAAGTCCATCATAGCACCCGATTTAGGGTTGAGGGTTGAGGGTAGCTGTTAAGTTCTGAGCTTTCGCGAGACGCCCAGTGCAGGGGGTATGTACAGAAGGAGGTAGCTTTTACAATGCTCCTGGTTTTAGGGTTTAGGGCTCTTCAAGAAGATCTATTGCCAGGTACCGTATACATGCAGGGATTCTAGAGTGTTAATGGAAAAGAAAATGGAAACTACTGTTTAGGGCCCCATGGGGCTATAGGTTAGGTACCCCAGTAGTGCCCTTTTTCCCCTGTTATTTTGGGGTCTCCTTCTTAAGGCTGAACATTAGGAACAGGGTACCCTTGGTAGTACGCGGGCATTGGGGAGCCGAGCATAAATCCTCTACACCCCCAGCAGTGCAAGAGCCATGCTAGGACTGGATGTTTTTCCAGAGGGTAGGGGATCCCCAAGGCTTAAACCCTAACCTAAACCACCCTAAACCCTAAACCCTAAACCCTAAACCCTAAAACCTTTGCAGGGCTTAGGGACCTGTGAGTATTACACAGGGAGTGGAAAGCCCGGTCCTGGATTCCACACATCCCGGAGCAAACCTGAATTCTCTACTTGGAGGGTCGTATATGGTTCAGGGCTTAGGATCGAAGTAGGTAGGTTAATGATGGGGGGTAGATGGGTTACTATACATAGCTCCTATGGGTCCTGAGTGTACTCATTGCGTCCCCCAGACCCTTGAAGCAGTTCTCGTGGTTGCAGGTTTAGTTGTGGACCAGAGGTATGGGCATTCTGGAGAGCCACCATGCAGGCTAGCAGTTGACATGCAGTGTACTCTATTCCGCAAAGTGCCAGTTTCGATGTGTTCGTGAAACAACGTGCTGAGCCATTCTGAGGCAATACCCCAAGGGTGCTCCTGCACACCTCAAGCCTAATCCCCAAAGCCCATATAGCCCTAGATCCCCACGCAAAAACGATATTACGAGATTCCCTGGAAAAGGGGCCCCTAAACCCTAAATCCCAAACGCTTTAGTCTCAGCGCATTTCAGGATCTCAATGCGGATGCTATCACACAGGAGCAGCCTGGTCACTACCTTGCTGGTGCTCAATTCAACTTTGTAGGGATATTTAGGGATAGGTGTTTTTTCCGGAAATCTAGGGACTTACAATCGGGGCGGGGTGCGGAGCGGAGAGTATAATGTAAGTACCATTGTCATGGCAGATATGGAGGCTACAGAGGCGTTATTGCAGGAATGCAATCTTCCACTCCCACCTTCAGAACCCTTAAGTACCAATAAGCGAGAGATGGGGACATGGGGTTTCTATATGCTACTGCTACCTAGTAGTTTAGGGTTTAGGATTGTAGTGTTTCAGGGCTTTAGGGGCTTTAGGGGCGGGCACTTGCTGAGCTACTTCACTGGGTTTCGCAGCGCTGTGTCGTATGGGCTCGTTCCCGGTGCCTGAATAGTTCGGGTTGAAGCTGTAGCGTAAAGGTAAAGGTTTTAGAGTTCCGCGTTTATCTGCAAAATGCTTCACAAACACGTAGATAATCAATCCATGCGACGCTTGTCAAGCCTAGTGTCATCCGTATACACTCCTACCTGTGGGATGTCCCTAAACCCTTAAACTAAGCCCTAAACCCTAAACTAAACCCTAAAACCTAAGCTAAACCCTAAACCCTAAACTAGACACTAAACCCTAAACCCTGAAGGATATCCGCTGGAAGGCCATCCTCATGGCTGACCTACACTTCCACGACGCTCATATCCCATCAGAACGCCAACTTGCAACCCCAGTCTTTACCCTAAATCTTTAAGGGCTCTGTAGGGTTTGGGGTTCAGGGGTTTAGGGTTTCAGGGTTTAGGGTTTTAGCTGTTTAGGGGTTTAGGGTTTACCCGAAACCCAAACGTCTAGATGCTAAACCCTAAAGGCCCTGATCCCCAAAGCAAAATCCTTAACGCCCAAAACCCGAATCCATTGCCACGGCAGTGATCACCCAGACCCCTGGGAGGATCTAGACAGTAGAACCCCTAATATGGTACCTATGGTACCCCATGGGCAATTTATGGGAGTTTTGGGGGATCTACTTTCTAGATCCTCCCGGGGTTCTGGGCGGCTAAGGCTTCTTGGAGACGCGAAAAAGGCCGTCCGGTCCGTGGAGATGGCAACGAAGGCAGCAGCCAGCCACTCGCCTGGGATTCGTCTTTGCGGCTTTCAAGGAGGGTTCGCAGTTTACATGGTTCTGGCTTGGGTCTAGGGACTTGGTTGAATGTTGTGCAATGGTCCGTGGCGCTAGACTTAGTTGTTGTGTTTTCCCGTATCGGGTTTTGTGTTTAAAGTGTTTTGGGCTAGTGTATTTGTGCTTCCTTAGCCTAGCCTTTAGTTGATGTTCACACTTTGGGGCTTTCCGTCTGGGGAGACCAAACACGTACATCTTACCCTACAGTAGGCGTGCTTCTCGAAAGTAAGGGCTGCTAGATCTGTTGATGACGCTCTGGTGATGGTTTGCGGTTCGGGTAAGGGTGCACAGTTTAAGGTACGGGGCATGGTAGACACAGTTTAGACCCTTTTAGACTCGGAAGCTTTGAGGGAAGGTGCTGGCTGCCTTGCCCACAGCGTTGACAGCCTGGCTGATTGTCGGATTCTTTAGGGCACCTTTCGCTTTTGAAAGCTCTGCTTTGTCTTTACCTACATTGCGCTTGAGTTGTTGCAGCCAGAATGCAGCCTTGTTGTGTTCAGGAGACAGTGTCTTTTCAATGGACTTGACTGGATCCCCTGCGGCATGTTCAGGTAAGGCAGGTTCTGGGTGGGGCCGGTATGGAATGGAGAATTGGATCAGCAACATAGCCGCTAAATGGATAGCGCCGAAGAATATGGCAATATAGTAATTTGCATGTTCCTTTCCAGGCTTTCATTCCCTAGCAGCAACCAGCAAGTAGCAGTTGAGTCTTGTTGAGCGCAGCTAAGGCTTGTCGCTACCAGGTTGATCAGGGTTTGGGTTTAGTATTTAATTAGGGTCTACGGTCGAGGATTCACGTGCTTGGTCAAACTGCGAAGCCCTACGCCCAGAATGTGGAGTCTAGTGAGCAACCTTTGATCGTCCAGGGGCATTGTCTTCGGCTTGCCAAGCATTTCACTGCGCAAAGGCCTTCCTTGGAAGGACGTTAACCTAGAAGCCCAAATAGGTATCAGTTTTCAGTATTATAGTCTTCGATTCCTTGCAGACTTACATGGTATAGACTTCAAAAATGCACTGGTAATTATTTCGGTGAGGTCCCTACAGACAATCCCGTTTGAAAGGATAGTAGGCTACAAGCGGCCTCTTTGTTTGCAAGGCCTAGCATCATGGTGACTCTCTTAAACCCTAAACCCTAAACCCTAGGGTGTAAGGTTCCGGGTTTATGGTTCTTTGAGCTCCTCGAAAAGGGCCCATTAGGAAGCTGGCAGAGATATCTGGCCATTCTAAGGAGAGTACGGGGATCATTCTGAGACGCATCCATCCATAGCAGGTGCTGTCCGCATTAAGTAGATAGAATATGGGGTATATGGGAATCTTGTTATAATAATCCCAAAGCCATATTCTATCTACTTAAAAGGGAATATATGTTCCAAAAAACGAGAATGTTGCACTGTTCTCAAAGCTCATCCTGATGTCCTAAACCTTGAAAGTTCTACCATACCTTCTATCCTAAGTCCGCACGCCGTGAACGTTCAGTCATAAGCCCATCTGCCACAAAACAAGTCTCTAACATGAAAGCTCATATGGACCCCCTGCGAAGAACAGTAAGCTGAATAGGGCCCCCGTCGGGCTTCCATCTTAGCCTGGGGGGTGCTGCCCAAGGCCACTTGAGCTCACGGAGAGCCTTGCTCCAGAGACGCGGCAGAGAAATTGCAGCTATGGGCTGAAGAGATGATTCATGGGGAGCTACGCGGACTTGGGGTTTTGGGTTTAGGGTGTACGTTGCCCAATCGTAGGGTTTAAGGCTTACGGTTTGGGTAGTTAAAGGTTCAGGGCTTAGGAAATGAATTGTAAGCGGTGTGCATGAGATGGAAAAGAAATGCAAACTAGGATAGGAGCTTAAAGAGATACATGGGCTCAAGGGATTGATAACTATTCTCCAGTTTTATCTGCAGGTATAAGGTATAGCCCCATCATAACCTCAGTGACAAGACCATCCTCTTCAAATATCCTGTCAAACAGAATTTCTATACCCCAAGCGCACAGCCGGACGCGAAAGTGCGTAATCATGTATCCTCAACGACAGGCAGGGAGTGTTTCTTCAAAGGACCCAGCCCTGTAGCAGCTCCAAGGAACACGCCGCTCGGGCAGCTGCTTGCCAGAAAGTGTTCAGAGGGTTGAGAATTGAGGGTTCAGGGTTTAGGATTTAGGGTTTAGGGTTGGGAATTGAGGGTTTAGGGTTTAGGATTTGGGGTTAGAGTTGGGAATTGAGGGTTCAGGGTCTAGGATTTAGGGTTTAGGGTTGGGAATTTAGGGCGCAAGGTGTCTGCAGTGGCTTATAGCGAGAGGAATCAAGGTGCCATGGAGGTATGGGGATGTAGGCTGCTCGTTTTTTAGGTTCAAGTTTGGGAGTTGATTGTGTTTGGTTTTGGCTGTGCAGGGGCAGAGCTGCAGGCTCCGCGAGCCTTCCAAGAGGCATCGAATGTGCAGGGACATAGGAATAACCCGACCATAATTGAAAGCATGTTTCTTTATTCGGAGCTTTAAGCTTCGCAGGCTTAAAAGACCCAACAGCTACCTTTACTATGGGGGCTTTGAAACCATTATCAATGTTGTTTTGAGGTCTATTTGAGGTACCCTGTACCATTGTACACGGAACCTAGAAGCACAATACTGTCATTTTCCCTAGAACTCCCTTGGTCCCATGGTCTTTTCCCCAAAGCTGCAAATTTACGCTCCTACAGTACCTTAGATTCCAGACCCTGAGCGAGGCAGTAGTCTCCACGTTCCCTTCGATTTGTCTTACTTTTGGACCATAATCTTGGCAATCATTTAGACCCCTGCAGTAGCAGTCTCTCCGGTTTGCAGGTTTACTGTGGCCTCCTGTGAGGAACCGCCGTCCTTCGGAACACTGTTGGGGCATAAAGTTATCCCAGAGAGTCCATGTACCCAAAAATTCGGAATTTGGGATTTGGGTAATAGTGGTTATGGTACAGATTTTGGGCAAGTATATGATTATTGAGTACTTGCACCCTTAGGGTATGAGAATCTGGGGACCCACATGCACGAGCAGCGGCCAAATTCTCTCTTGCGGCAACAAGGTCAGGCTGGCCTTTGCAACCAAAATGCTGTTGTGCCGTAAACTGCTTTGAAAGACACTGTGGTATCCGAACAAACTGGGCTGCTTACCAGCATGCACGGGCCGCCAGATCTGGCTCTCTAGAGGCCGTGCGTCGAGAAGGGCCTGCTTTACAAACTTCGTTTGTTTGGGACTTTATTTATGATGAATACGCTATGCCGCGGAATGTTTCCATAGGGGTCTGACAGGGGGCTCCGAACTTGTAAGCCCCAAGCAAAGCCTGAAGATAGAGCGCTCATGTTGTATAGCCTCAAGATGTGCACAGGAAAGATAGGCGCTTAAACACCGCAAGGCGCTGCTAGCATTCGAGCTGTGAAGGCACATGCGGCGCATGACAGCCGTCAGATTTTTTCGACAAAGCTTTTGGGAAATCATTGTGCTAAAGTGCTGCGGATGGTGTGTAGATCTAGGCTGCCGCAGCAGCTGTTCGTCGTCCTGTTCCAGATCCATTGGAGTTTTCGTTCGTGTGCCCAAATGGCTTGGGCTTTACAGGCCACGTCAGCGCACTCGTCAGATAAGTACACGGCATTGCAACACGCAGTTTGGTATTTTGCTCTCCCAACATGCAATGGCCATTTCTGTTTCCATTTTTCAACGAGCCCTTGCCCAACTGAAGCTCAGCGTCAGTACAACTCAGTATCCCTTGCTCAGGAGAAAGTTTTTCACTGCAACGCAAAAGGTTCACATCCGCATTGGACAGGTCGGGTGGAGTGTTTTTGTTTGAAGAAGACGAGGATTGAGTACCGCAACCCTTTGCGCCAAGCTTCTACGTAAAACCCTGACCTGGCATTCCAAAGACCTGTATTGAATCAAATAACATTATATACAATTTGCATTGTTCAATGCTTTAATAGATACTTCGTGTTGTTTGGACTGCTTTGGCAGCCCTATTCTGAATTACATCCCGCAAGCCGCCATTCCTTTGCAAACGGTTCTGAACAGCACCCTGTTTCTCGAGGGGTGTGTTGTGGGACGGGCTCATGCATGGAAATACCGCGGTTGCAAAACGTTTGGGACATGAGCACCGCATGCTGTACACAAGCCATGTACCTGCGAACCATCGCCGAAACACAGCCCGAAACAGGCCCCCGAAACATACCCCGATCCAAGCATACATTTTTGACCACGTGCTAGCCGGAAACACCCGAATGACTCCAAGATGCAGGCTTCGGGGTAGTGTACTTTAGTTACGAGTCGCGTATGGTCGCGGGTCACGTATGGTCGCGTAACAGTGTTAAAAACCGTATCAGACGGCCGCACAACGCTTGCGGACGTCCCAGAAACTTAGCTATCTTCTTTCAAGTCGAATCCAAGTACCCAGCCGCCGGATACTTGGACCAGTTGGGTGCCCAAGCACAAGCCCCAAACCCTGACACCTGCACCTTCAACCCTCACTGAGTCTTGTGAACCCCAAAAACTTTCACTTAAACTCTATACTTGGACAAGTAACCCATAAGCAGTGTTTCTTGAGAGCTTCAGCACAATCCCTAACGGGGGACCCACAATCCCCATGTTCCTGGGTTCCCGAAGAGCACCTTCATCTTTTCGAAGAATACTCAAGTTTGATATCAAATCTCCTGCGTGAGAATAGCAAATCGGAAAAGAAGACCCTAGACCCTAAACCCTAGAGGTATGTGTGCTTTGGGTCATGCAGGATTTGCAAGCCTTGCAAGGAAGGAGCTCGAAGTCCTCCAACCGCGGTTAGAGGCCGTTCAAGCACAGTCGCTCGACTTCCGAATTTAGGTTTTACAGTTTATGGGGTTTAGGGTTTATTGGGTTTAGGGTTTTGGGTTTATGGGATTAGGGTTTATGGGATTCATGTGTTTTGAGTCGCCCCCGCACATTTTACTTGTGGACCTGGAAGTCTTCAGCCTAATTCTGAAACCTGCGGTACTGCCCCCAGACTGTACTAGTTTGTACTACGGATAATCAGGGGCTGTACATGCCTGCGGTATGTTTCTTATCTAACTGTTACCCGCGGGAGGGCAGTGCCCAACTAAAAGCCAAGATCCATTCACGACGAAGGCAGTGTACCTTCGAAGAGCAGCTCCGAAATTTGGAGGACTACAGATTCATCGCAACCATGTTTTCTTGCATAATTGCTAGTATTATTGGTCTTAGCGGTAGTATTCGTGTTATTACTTTTACTGTCAGTATTATTTATGTGCTGCTATTGCGAACAAAAATACCTGCCCCTGCTGGTACTGCTAGTACTCCTATCAGCAGCAGAACTGCCCCTGCTACTGATATTACTACCTATTGATAGTGGGCTTAGGGTTTTGGGTTTTGGGTTTACGACACGGCCCTTACTTACCCTGTGGTGATTTGGACTCATGGTCCAGGTGCTTGTGCCCTGATTAGCTTCTACTTGAGCCTGGGCAAGGAGAGTTGGGGAGATTTCGGACATGTGGGTTTTCATGGAAGGAGGGCCCGAATATAGAGCCCAATATACTACAATCCTTCTGGCGGCCCCTATTGTTTTGCAGGCCCCGCACTCACCAACGGTGTCGAAGGTTTTTGAACATTATATACACTCACATGAAATAGCACTAGTACAACCATGGGCCCCTCACAGAAGCCGGTATATCAAAGCTTGCACCTCAAGAGCGCCTGAACGAGCAAGAAGACTGGGTTGCCGTTCAGTAATTTGAAGCAATTTACCGTAACATGAGTATATAGTGAATAATAGGGTTTCCTTATTAACGTATATTTTGTTCCTTATCATCAACCCAGCAAGACTGGCATTCCTTTTAGGACTTTAAGGGCGCAGAATGCAGCTGATAAGGGGATAACTGGGGCTTGTAGCCTGGTGCGGAAGTTGTGAGGGTAGGATCTTGAGGTGAGTTCTGCTAGATTTAGAGCTGGCAGTACCCTGGGCTCATGAAGTAATCTGAAACTCGTATAAAACATACCAGCACGTAATCACATATGAACGTGTACCCGCGTCAATGTAAAAGCTTTGTTGCCCACTTCTCCGCCGTTTGCAGGACAAGTTCTTGACGGCTGGCTACCTAGCAGAGGCTGCAACCGCGTTTCGAAAACAACCTGTCCGGTGTTCAAGCCAAGCTCTTGGGTTAAGGGTGTAGGATTTAGGGCATTAACAGAGTAGGATGTGGGGGATTCAGGGAGTAGCGTTGAGGGGATTTAGGGAGTAGGATTTCGGGGATTGAGGGTGTAGGGTTTCAGGGATTAAGCGTGTAGGGTTTTCGGCTTAGGTGTTAGTGCCTACGGTGGATAGTAAAGATCCTGCATGACCCTAAGTGCCCTAAATCTTGGGACATATGGTACTGTAGTATGCTAAGGTCATGCAGGAGTTTTTGGTGTCAACAGCAGGACTTAGAGTTCAGGGACGGGCGGATCCACTTCAAATCGCCCACACATCCGAGAGCTCTCAAACGATTTTGGGAAGTTCCCAACTTTGATGCCTAAGCTTGAGCGGCGGGGTGGAGCTGTGTGATGATTTTTATATGAGCCATAATCTAAACTCCTTCAAGGGGGTTATAGAGGGGAATATATAGGGTTTAGCGTCTAAGGTCTTAACTCCTTCGAGGGGATTATGTAAGGGATTACATATGGGACGGGGAAGTAAAGGGGATACTAGGAGTTTAGGTTATGATGGCTCACATGGCCTGGGTTCAGCAAACTTGTGCTCTTAGAGACCGTATCTTTGGCACATGAAAGCCACTTCTTGCCTTTAACCTAAGGAAGGGCTCTTGCACTCAATTATCACATACTGCCCCAAAACCTGTACCAATTGCTAGTACCCAAAACCTAAGTACCCAAGGATTGGGCTCTTGGAAGCTTACAGGATTACAGACATGTTGAGGGTTCAGGGTTTAGGGTTTAGGGTTGTTTCTGCTCACTCTCCCACTCCCTGCGGAGCATCAGCAAATAGGCTGGGAAAGTTTTGAAGGTGATGTAGGGCAGAGCTTCTGATATGGCTTGGGGAAGCGTATAGCGAATTCTCTAGGCATAGCTAGGAATTTGGTCATTCGCTCCAGGTTTAGGACCATCATATGCTTGTCGCAAGAAACCGTTTAAGCTCCAATATGCTGACGCATCGAAGACATGTCGACCTTACTGTTCGTAGTAGGGAATTGGGGAATATGTTCCCTATATAATCTTTATATAGTGTGTTCCCATATTCCCACTAAGAAACAGTGAGGAATGCTAAGTGCATCGCCTGGCGGTGAGGTAATTACTCGGGGCTTGACTATAGCCTTTGCATACCCTGCCGGCCGCGTGTAAAAAAAAGAAAACTATTGTGTGTTCCCAGGGAGCTCAATACCCCTTGATTAAGAGTTGTATTATATGATTTCAATATACGTTTATCAAGGGGTATTGGGCCCTCTGGGTTTTCATGGCACGTCACCAAGGACCCAGGGACCAAACAACATCGAGGCCTCGCTGCAAGCAAACAGCTTCCTATTACGCAAGTACAGATCCCCACTACAAATCCAAACACGTAGCTTTCTTGAGTGTTTCTCATTCTAGAACCCACCGGCTTAGCCAAGCTCGTAAAAGCCCGCTGACGCTCTTGTTTGACTTGCAGATAGACGCCTGCAATTTTCTCACCGATGTCATAATACACCTATAAGACACCGATGCCTTCTCTCTGGCTTAGCAAGCACCTGGCTTGAGAGAGCGCAGCTCCTCTTAAAGCATTTCCTGGAGGTCAGAACTGCGACAGTGAGCATTCGTGCCCCAACCCAATTGCATCTTGGAACCCCAAACATACATCAAAGTGTTCAAGATATTCTGCTCTTCAGTCAGGCCAGTGGCAAGCTTCAAGCATCTCACCTGCTTCAGAGGAGGTCCTGGGATGGGTTGCTTCTTCAATCCTCGTCCGGGGACCATAGGATGCTGAGTATACAGGCGATCTCGCTGGCGGTTTAGGGTTTATAGGTGTTGCCTTATGAACAAACAGAGACTACGAAATCAAAAGTCGCTTGATTTACTTAGATTTCCGCTACTTTCCCTTACGCAGATTCCTTACCTTACGCAGGTTCCTTTACATGAAGCTTTAAAAACAGCACGTGTGGGAAATCAAGTGCATCTCCAACTGTTATCTCACTTTCTCTTGATCCTTCAATATAAGCTCCTGAAGGGAAGCCGTTTCATAACAAAAAGCGTAGGTCGTCAAGGTATCCCTCATTTATGTAGTTCACCTATACATGGTTCTGTCTAAACTCCTGTGTAAGAGCGCTCAGAGCGCCAAAGATCCCAACTTCCAAGAAAATTTCATCTAGTTCCTGAGGAGTCTGAGGCCAAACCCTTAAAACTTTGAACTTTCTGGGTTGGCTTTTCGGAAAGAGTAGATCTTCCTGGTCTCAACCTCGCCAAACACTGTAATGCTCTAAAAAACGCTTCAACAATGCGAAAGCGTTCGCATATCTTTGGGTTGGCTGGGCATAGATCCCTGACTTTTTTTTGTGAGCGTTTCTCTGCTCGGTTGAGTGTTTGCTTGAGGGTTCTAGATTTATTTAACATTCATGTTTTCACGCTCCGGGCCCCGGAGGCAGGAGTGGGGTTAGCACGTACATGTGTATCAAAGGATTTAGGGATGGATTACGTTAGGATTTCGAGGTGAGATATGCATGTAAGGCTTCTTTATTGTTGCTTTTCCACTGAGGCACTCGCGGAGGCTTTGCAAAAGCTGGAGGCTCGGGAACTGCAAGTCGGTTGTTGAGGTTTATGCTGAGGATCGAAGTGGTAGCTTCCCAACATAAAGGGACACTAATATACCCCATATTTTCTACAATCCTTATTATGGGGACCTCCAAAAGATGTTCCTGATTTAAGGAACCCCCCCCCCAAGTCTATCATGCATACCGTACCGACCCCCGGCGATTTGGGTCCCTGGGGCTCGACATCATCAAGATCCCAGTTCCCTGCTTATGGGTTCCTGCAGCTTACGTAGTCCATAGGACAAAACCTACTATTTAGGTAGCTGCACTTCTGGGACATGTGCTTGGACTAGCTGTTCGGGCCAGGGTTTGTGCTAAGGATGTACTCTCCGCACGAACATCCCTACACTTAATATCCTAGACCCTGAACCCTGGTAACCTGAAGTTCTGCAGGCGGTTCTGGTCGATTGGGAGCTTTCCGATCGTGCGGGGATAGCCCGAAACCAAAACCCGACACCCCGAGCACTGGACTTGCGGCCCAAGCTGCACTGGACTGTACAATTCCGTAGTTATACGGTTTCCTGGCATAGGGGGCCCTAAATATGGACCCCACCGTTCTCATTATGGGCAACACCAGAAAAATTACCCCTAATGTTTTGGATTTTGTTGGGAGATCCATCACCCTAGGCAGGAGGAAATACCCAAGAATCTGGGTTGCAAATTAAGTTACCATAATGAGTATATATAGTAAATAATGGGGCTTCCCCAATATAGTAACTTAATTTAAGTTCCTTAACAGCAACCCAAGAATTCGTAGAACCCATTTTGCGGATCGCAGCACCACCCCGGCGTTCGCAGAGCCGCCTGCACTCTCATCTTCACCTTTTCCAAAAAACTTTGGGTTTAGGGTTAGGTCCAGGTTTAGGGTTTAGGGTTGAGGGTTTAGGGTTGAGGGTTTAGGGTTTAGGGTTAACCCCGGAGGGTTTGTAGAATTCGTGGTCGGGTTTGGGCACTCTGTCGCCCTCCCGCCCACAATTCCGTGAGATTGTTCCCCTCATTTTGGAAAAAAACCCACAAAGCAGATGCACGCCAAACTATGACTCCCCTGGAGCCAGAGTAGACGGAGCCCCGTGGACTGGGCTCAGGGAGGTTTAGGGTTTAGGGTGAGACTTTAGGAGAGTTAAATGCCAAGGAAAGTTGAAAATTACATGGAAAATCATATGACCGGCTGGAGGCCAGGCAGGCATGCAAGTAAGCAAGCGAGTCAGTATCTCACCCCCATAAACCCTAAACCCTAAACCCCTCCAGCCCACCAAGGCTTTCATGCAGCTAAGCTGCACAGACATGCGTTGCGCTCTTTTAGGCTGGTCCCCACTTAGAGGTCCTGGGTGGGCATAACCTGATTATATTCGTAGTTATGATAACCACATATGGGTGCTTATAGTCAGCTGGAAGATATTTAGGGGCCCAGATGATTTCCAGCACTATGGTTCCAAGCGCCCTGTATAGCTATTGTACAGGGTATCTCCACTAGACCTCAAGTTGACACTGCTCATTGTTTAGGCCCCTGCAGTATCCATGAACCTCCAAGCTCAGCTTCAAATTCAGCTGACCTTCCCAAAGCCCTAAACCCCAAACCCTAAACCCTAAACCTTCAACCCCAAACCCAAAACCCTAGACCCAAACCCTAAACCCTAAATCCCTAAATCCCCAAACCCTAAACCCCAAACCCTGACCCCTAAACCCTAAACCGCATGGGTGCTGGCAGGCTCTCGAGATGTCTGCGAGCGAGGCCAAGTTTTTTTTGGTTTAGGGTTTA